>WSYH01012323.1:0-19000 GCA_036426205.1 Ascaphus truei | reverse complement strand
ATGTTTTATAACCGATACACAGGATGACTGGGTGGATCTGCTTCCTTGGGCCGAGTTTGCTCTTAACTCCCTTCGCAATGACTCCACTCAGGAATCTCCCTTCTTCATAAATTGTGGCTTTCATCCTTCCCGTTTACCTTTCTCCTCTCTATCCTCAGGAGTACCAGCGGTTGACAAACATATCTCCCGGCTGAAAGACTTATGGACTAGGATCCAGGAGAACTTAAAGGTGGCCACAGGGAGACAGAAACTTCAGGCAGATCACCTTCGATGCCAGGTTCCGGGGTACGCCCCAGGAGACAGGGTTTGGCTTTCTTCCAGGAATATCTGACTAAAGGTTCCTACCATGAAGCTAGCACCCAAGTTCCTTGGTCCCTTTCCCGTGGTCAGGAGGATTAATTCTGTGGCTTATCGCCTGCGCCTTCCACCCTCGATGAAGATGCCTTCAGTCTTCCATGTATCTTTGCTTAAACCAGCATTTCAGAGTCCTCGCTTTTCTAAGACGACTTCTCCTCCACTTCCTCTTCTGATCCAAGGTCAACAGGAGTACGAGGTTCAGTATATCCTGGATTCTAGGATTTCCAGAGGAGGAGTACAATACCTGGTCCACTGGAGGGGGTTCGGACCAGAAGAACGTTCTTGGATTCCCTACCGGGATCTTCACGCACCTCGACTCGTCCAGGCTTTCCATCGTAAGAATCCCTCCAAGCTATGTCATGGACGCCCGGAGGTCGCCCCTGAAGGGGGGGTACTGTCACGACCTGGGAGTCACGCCGCCCTCGGCGTGCTCCTCACTTACCTGCGGTCCCGCTGGGCTCTCCCGCCCCTCGCAGCGATCCTTCCTCCAGGACGCCGGTCGCCATCTTGCCTAGACGCGCGCGCGCACGCCAGCACTTCCCTTCTACTGTCGGGTCTGTGCGTGTGTCCGATCATGCGCCCGCAGGGACGGCCACACAGGGGCGCGCCCACATAGAGGAGCGTCAGCCTCTTAAAGGCATATCTCCCATTTGTAATGCTGCAATCAAATGCATCCGTTCGTCTACTCCCTCCTCCAGGAGTTCCTCTGGACCTATCCCTGCCTCAGTCTGGCCCATTCACATACCCCCACCTTGCTACTCGGCCATTGGACCCTCTTGCCTATATATACCCTGCAGCTTCATTAACTCATCGGCTGAGCATAGAACCAGTTGTTCTCATCACTCTCTGCCTCCCTAGTCCTGTCTTGTCCTGTCATGTTTTGCAGTCTTCCTTGTGTACCGAACCGGCTTCCTCTACGACTACCCGCACCTCTGGCATCCCGAACTTGGCATACGGCAATACGACTCTCCGCACCTCTGGCACCCCGAACCCGGCAAACGGTAAACGATTACGTCCTTCTCTATAACCCCGGACTTGGCGAACAGCACCCTCTACCATCCGTACCTCTCCTGCCCCGACCCGGACTCCCAGACCACTCTACTCTCAAGACGCGCCCTCGTGGCTGTGGGTGGCGTTATATCCTATCCCACCTCAGCACCATGGTCCTGCCTCGTTTGTGGTGAGCTCGTCCTGACACTGTGATCGGCATCTTCTTTCTTCAAGGGACTGCTGTTTCTGGCGTCTGCAAAGAGTGGCATCAGATTGGGGGAGGGGGTAGCAATTTGTGGATCATACCTCTGCAACACATAACACACACATATATGACAACAAGTAACACCCCCAAACACATCAAAGCATTCAAAAGTTTTTGCTCCAAGTGATCTAAGCCAAAAACCTAACCCCAGAGGGTCCCATTCCTTCCCATCTTCCTTTCTAAGCCTCTTTTAATCTTTTCTATTTTATCTAGTTCATGCTGCACATTTCTACTCTGATCTGGAATAAAAACCCAACATTGTTCCTCAATTAGGACACATACCCCTCCTTTTGAAGCTAAAACATATTCTAAAGCAATTCTGTTTTGTAAGGCCATAAGCCTAATCTGAACCTGTTCTTGGTTTAATGATGAAATTAAAAACGGCAAAATTAAGGCCACATCCTTCCTGTAAATTGTTATCTGACTAAACATACATTTTTACACAGGTTTCATTGGTTGGTGGAGACACTTGACCCATAAATTGATTCTTGTTCCTAGTGTGTGATACACCCTTTAAAGAGGTTCCCTTAAAAATTTGGAAAAATACAGAAATTATACACATAATAGTAAAAACCTTATTTTATGCAAGCTTTCTTTGGATATGCAGTTGCTAGATAAAGGAAATTGCATCTATCTCTATCATCATATACTTTCAGAATCATCACAACATTCTATTACTGAGAATTGAGGGGGTTTGGTATCTGTGGAAGCGAAATGCATGATCCTCACCCCTGCACGCATTATATACATCATTCACTCAGAATATCAGAACAGACAATGTCTGCGATGGTCAACATGGCTGACTTATGATCCTTTCCTTCTGGCTGACACACGCCCCTGGGTGACCCCCTCCTTTCGGTGGAGGTGCAACACACTTCTGGATCAAAGTTTTGCTGCACATGACACATACATAGAGAGTGATGAGTACTGCTAAAACACATACAAGAGCTTTCACAAGCCACGCTTCCAGGAAACCAATCCTCCCATCAAGGCTCAATTGTACATACACCTTAAATTTCTAACTTAACACACGCTAAAAAATAAAAATATTGAGTCTCTGAAAAAATGAAATGTTCTGATAAAACCGGGCCTTAGCCTGGTGTCTTATTTTCCTCGTTGGTTAACGGTTAGAGTTTTGACTCGGCAAGACGTTAACTTGCTGCGGCTGTGCTTTAGGTGACTTTGGGGGCGCTGGAACGTTTGGTGGAGCTGGAACGAGCTTTACGTGCTTTGGGTCCAGGAAAAGAACTCTGCCACTTTAATTGCTGTATTGGTGGTTACTTTAGGCTTTTTCACCTGGGATGAAGAGCATGCTTGCGCAGGAAATATGTGACTATTAACACCAAGCTCGAGGGTGCACTTTAACTTTGCTGAGAGACTCAAAAAATGTATTAGTTGCATACAACTTATGTTTTTATTACCAATAACATGGTCCTTAATTCGTTCCTTTGGACTGCTGATAGTCACAAGTCGTCCCATAAGTGTCTCATAGGGAGATAATTTATACCTAGGAATAAATTCTTATATCAATGTGTTTACTTCTGTTCTTAGCATCCATATAGACCAGAGTTTCCCTATTAATGTTCCTAATACGTTCCTCAAATTAAAAACTAGAGTAGCCAATGTGAACCGACTTTGATACAATCTAAGTTCCTGAAACTTTGGGGCCTCATCCCTTGCCAAAACCACTTGCTTCCATAATTAATTCTATCCTGGTCTGCAGGCCATATCCCCCTAAGACCTGGGAAAACTGCCAGAGTTTGTCTCAATCTTCATAAAGTGGGACAAAAAACACTGTCTCAAACTACAGGCCAATCTCTCTTCTCCCAATACTATCACCAGTCAGGAAAAAATATTCACCCCCAATTAAGCAATATTTTACCCATACAAATTTCCCTAGCATCCCTATCTGGTTTTTACCCCAAACACTCCACTGTATCTATTTTGCTAAAAAAATGAAATGCCTTGTAATAATGCATACCCTATTAATTTATGCAACTATGTTCCCTGTATTGAACCTTGCACAAGACACCCCCACAAATGAGAGGTGACTCCCAAATTTACACCTTCCTGGCAAACCCATTCTAGATTACACAGCAATTTTTTGACTAACATGCTTACGGACACCTTTGGAAAAATTAAATGGTTAAAGTTATAACATACATCACATATTCAGTAATAGACAAATTGATTTGTATAAGACTTCACACTAATGTCTGGCTTTATATAATCTCTTTTGCACAGTTGCTGAGCACACGGTCAGCTTTATAATTTTAAAGACACTCTGCATATTCATCTGACTAAAGAATTTTTTTTTTTTATAAGACTTGTTCCCTGGCAAAAAGCCATTTTGTTTCTGGGCGTTTCGCCAAATTGACCCTGAAAAAGATAAGAAACGGCACACCACGGCTTCTTCCTGAAAAAATAATAATTATTGGATTGGAACTTTTGCTTAAAGTTTAAATACATGGAGCTTTATCAGAGCCCTAAGAACTACATTTTTATGGCCTTCCAAAATTAACCCACAGGCTTTTATATAGCTAAAGGGTTTATATAACTTCTAACAACACAAAAGCTCCCACACGTCATCGCTATCATCCCTCCACTCAGTTTTTTTTTTAATGCCTTCTGTTTGAACTAATCATCTTTTCACTGACTTCTTCACTACAAATTTGATGCTATCCTGTTGCAATTTCTCGTCCTTTCTCCAAGCTACACAAACCTATTTCTCTCCATTAATCAACACTCACAAGTCTACCCCACACTAACTCTTCCTTCATCTCACCTCATGACGTTGCTGGCCTATTTAAGCAAGAGGGTTGATTCATACACCATAACATTCCTCTGTTTCCTCCTATCCTACTTTGCTTCCTGCTCTGTTCCTGCTTTCCTTTACCTTTTTTCCATGAATCAGAAGAGAATGTCACAATCACTGTTGATCTCCTTTCCCTCTACTCTGCTACATTCCCATTCTCCTTCAAACATGTAATAGTTATACCAGTGACTCAAAAATAGACAAGCATGACCCTATCGTCTTTCTACTACTGAACTTCTTGTATGCTTGCTTGCTCCATTTTCTCAACACCCATTCTCTCCTTAAACCCTCTACCATCTGACTTCTGCACTGCTCCCTCCACGAGAACAATCTCACTAAAAATAAAAACTGAGACTATTATGCTGCCAACGACAGAGGTCATTACACTCTGCTCATATTACTCTCTGAAGCATTTGGACTCTGTGGACACACTCTTCTCTTTTCTCTGTAACACACTCTCTCTATTTGACCTAATAACATCTCTTGGGTTTAAACATCACCCACTATGCTGACGACACCCACATTTACTTTTCAACCCCTGATCTTTCACCTGCCATACAAACCTAAGTTTCTGAATGTCCTTCTGTTATCTCGCATTCTGGAAGGCCCTCTTTTGCCTTAAATTTAACATGACAAAAACAGAGTTCCTCATACTTCCTCCCAACCTGACCCTATACCTTCACCTTACTCTTGAATCTTCCATCCAGTTAGCCCAAGAACGCTGCTTAGGGTCACTCCCAACTCCTCTCTCATTCTTATTCTCCTCTTTCATTCAAAACATTTCTATAACTGTCGCTTTTCCCTCCACAATATCACAAAGATACACCTGTTCCTCGTTGTCCAAACTGTTAAAATCGTGATTCAGACCCTCATTCTCTCCCATGTTGAATAACTGTAATCCCTGCTATCCCGCCCTTCCTGACTTTCACCTGTCTTCCCTACTATCTCTCCCAAACGCTGCTGCCGAAATCACTCTATCTTTAAACTCTAATTCTGCGTTTCCCCTCCTGAAATTCCTCTCCTGGCTTCTAATGAAATCCTACTGTTTCTGTATTGCTCTCTCCCTACCTACCAATTAGACTGTAGCCTCCTCAGAGCAGGGACTTCTCTTCCTTAATGTTACTTTTTATGTCTGGATCACTTATTTCGTGACCTCTTACCTTTACCATTTGATAAACCTATATGATTACGACGTGCAACCATCTCCTGTGAAGCGTGTGCATATTAATGGCGTGATATACATAAAACATACACAATACAATATAATCCTTCAAACAATGCTTATGAGCTTTTACCCGCATTACATTTTTAAACACAAAATATTCCCAAAAATATCCTAATCCTATAGAAATAAAATTGAAATTGTGTTTTTTACTGGTTACACACACATACAGAACACACACAATACAAAAAAACAAAACTTCTCTTCCTACCACAGCCAACAAACATCACAAAACATAACGAACAAATAAAAGAAAAAAAAAAACATTTCTCCCCTATTACCAAACAATTTCACACCTGCAACTATTATTAATAAAAGTCCCGCTCTTTCGTTTATTCTCATAAAAAACCCTGAATTTAAAACTATTCTGATGCTCCGGAGCTTTTGGATTAACTTTCGTATCTTGGCACATTCCTCGCGCTGGAGAAAAAGGTGGAGGCACGCTCTGTGCTTCTGCGATTTGATTCTCTTTCTTTCAGACCTTTGACTGATTGTGAGCAAATAATATTCATGTTTTCGTACGTACTTGCAGTTTTTGGATGGTGATTTGTGCACACAGGTGATATTAGCATGGTTTATCCTTTCACACAGGTAATCATTCAGGAAAAAATTCATTAGGGTATCAAATCCATCTAGCCACTCTCCATTAAGGGCGCAACAATTTTACTTGCCGGCACCGACCGAACTTGAGTTTATATCAGGAAATGATTTATAACACTTATGGCATGGGGGAATGGAAGGAGAAGCTTATACGTTTTACAACTGATTCTTGCTGATCCAGTCAGCCGGGCCTGCCATGCATAACTTTAGCCACAAAAACTCATAAAAAATCCAAAGATTTATAATGCCACAGACACACAGGGATTACTGAAAGTTAGAAGGTTCCACTATTAGCCCTTGCGTTCGCATTCTTACGAATAAGAAACCGGTGCGGCTGCCCATAGGTTCTACCGCTTTCCTTCCATAGTAATTTATTGCAAACAACTGTTTTTCATTGGGTGTGGCATGTGTTTCACTGGGACTTGCATGTGTTTTTCTTGAACTTGCCATCCTCATTCAGGGGGCATTTCATTCCTAAGTACCACGATAGCTCCCCCATCTTTTCGGATAACGACTTAACAACGTAATCTTCCAATTTTATTAGTTTCTTCCGTAGTTCACCCAGGCAGCTGTGTCGAATCCAGAACCGTGAATTTCCCCCCTCCGCACCGCCTCATCGCTAACCTTCTATAGAGGGCCTTTCTTATCGTTTTATGATTGCCACTCATTAATTGGTTGCGTTTCTTTCTTTCCTAATCTTTCAAAGCTTCCTTAACCTCATGCCCCACTTTCCATAGGGGCGATTGATTTATCCTCTGCTGACTTTCATCTACCCTCTCGACCCTTCTTGCCTTACATACTAGCGCCTGTTATAATCGTGATTACCACGAGGCGTCCCTGGAAGCGAGGTTCCCCCATATGTATCGATCCACAGATATCTATAACGATTTCTATCTCTCAAGTTCGCCGTTTCAAAAATGCCCTGCCTGTATCATTCCTGCTTCACCCAGCATCTTTGACCTTACTCTCTGAAGCACGCTATGTTTCCATTCAACAAGTTCGTATACTTTAAACCCCTAGCACAGTTGTTGTGACCTTCTCATATTCATATTCCAAGGGGGTCGAGTTTTTGGAGGCTACTCTTTCATCATAGGTGGGTAAATTCCCAATTATAGGCGTCATGACTCTCATTGGCCATCAGCATCCACATCCATGTCATCCCTATGTGTTATTTTCATTGGCCCAACAAAAAAATTTATATTGTCTCTTGTTCTCGTATCCATTCTTTATTATTTTTGTCTGCAGGACACACAACCTCTAACGGCAACTTTATTGAGAACTTTGGGTTCTCCTTATTATCTGTTACAGTAATCACATTAATTGACCTGTACAATTACTTCACTGATACAATAATCAGCGCAAGCTGATTGCGTTACAACTCTTTTGGCATGTTATGTTACTGAATATGCAAATACGGACCTGTCACGAGGGACTGTTCCCCAATTTCATAATTTTTCACCATAACTATACCAAGAAACACTTGATTACTTCAGCGGGTCAAACCAGTCCTGATAAACCCTATACTTTTATTACACATGGATACAGGATAAGACCTTCTAAACAACAGATATCAATACAATAAACTAACTTGGTATGTTAATGACAAAACAGAGCAAATGTACAAATCAGGGGACCCTTCCGTAGTTCAGGGCACCAAATATTTATTTCACAACCACGGACCAGTCTGAAAAACAATCCCTTAAAGGCCTACCAAACCACTCACTCATTCACCAAAACACCAAAACTTGAACGGTGACTCTCACCTTAATACCAAATTAAAACTTAACATCTATAACACTTTTTTAAAATGGATACCGTAAAAAAGGACAAATAACCTATTTGAACAACTGCCTAGGTAAACCCGTCAACCAGTTGAGACAGCCATTCAAAACACATCCTCTCTTACACACCACTCAAAAACACTTTTAACTCAGGGCTTTCCTCAAAGGGCTTTTACCTTGATTTCTTACGAGCGCTCAATTTTGAGTGACCAGGAGTGTTTTTTTCAGGTGCTCAGCTTCCGGTAAATTTTTGGAGTTCCTATCGGCTGTGCCATCGTGAAAGTTGTTAATAAAAACACAATCTGAGGATATGTTTTGCGACAGAATGACAAATAAGTTTATTGATCTATTAGTAGTGAGATGGTAATTCACTGCTTAAATGATTAATTAAAATAAGAAATGAACTCACAAAGAACGTATAACAATCACGCATGTCAGAGATCCTTCTCTCTCTGACTGGAGCCCTTTATGTTACTGGAGTCTGGCATGAACTACACTGTGAGGGGAAATGAAGCACCGGAAACAGCACCTGTTTCTATCGGCGGTTTACTCTCCACCACATAAAAACTTGTATTATGGAAAATGTAGTTTCCTGACTATCCCTGTGCATAATACATTTGTTATAGTTCATACTATTTGCACTATTTGTGTTTTCTTGATTTTGCTAGTCATTTCCCTCATAGAGAATATACAGTGCCGTAACAGAAAGGGCCTCCAGTCAGAGAGAGAGGAATCCTGACATGCCCCCCCCCCAGTGATTTTTACGTTCTTTGTGAGTTCTTCTTATGTGTTACATCATTTAGCAGTGAATTACCATCTGCACTATATATAATCTATATCTTTTCACATATCACGAGATCCAGCGCTCTCCTTAACCCCAGAAAAAAAATACTTCACATCCTGGATTAGGAAACGATCCAAAAAGAGGAAGTTGAGCTTGCTGTTTGTACACTGGTTTTAATTTATTTTAGTAACACTAATGGTGATAGGTTATTGTGGTACTTAAGGTGTGTCACTATCACACTAATACTATAGTTTAGGAAGCGCCCAGTCCATCCACTTCCCCCACTCCCCCACCCACGTTAAATAAGTTATTGCAGTGTACGGTGCACCGGAGAGGAGAGTTTTCAAATAAAAACTCTCCCAACGACATGGTGGCATACGCCCTTATTTATACACAAAATACTAAGCCACGCCCCTATACGAGGTTGCGTTGTCGTCACTACGTAAACAAATATGAATATGAAACATTGATTGTTAAAGCATTATTATGGGAGGATAATGAAATGATTCAGCAATAACACTTATTCAAGCTGTTGACCTTTTCTCTACATACGGAACCATGGGCACCTCCCTGGAATGCGAGACAGTGCCTATCTGTCTTCCATTTTTCATAAACATTGGCACTTTGCTCTTTCCAAGGTTTTTGTGGCTTAGCTGAACCGCTCAATATCAATTGGAACTTCAGAAAAAAAAATGTCTTTTAAACTAACTTCCATACCAACTTTCATACAGACAATAACAATATCAGGCACCTAAGATGGATTGCTGACTCAAATGGCGGCTTAGATCCCACTGTGTTTATGTATCAGACCTCCTCCCTTACGTATATTCTCACTTTGTCACTATTACTATATACAGCTCAACCCTTATAGCGCGATCTCTATAACGCTGTTTGAGCATGGACCACGAATTACAAAAAAAAAAAAAAAAAAAACATTTTTTTGCACACTGCACGACTGCACACTGCACACTGCACAACTGCACCCTGCCACATGCACATGCACCACCACACTGCAAACTGCACAGCACACTGCACAGCCCACTAAACTACCACTACACAGCACTCACTGTCACAGCCCAACTACAACATATCCAGGCACTCACTGCACAGCCCACTACACACACTACCAGCCCACTCAATGCACAGCCCCCACTAACACACACTACCAGCACCACTGCACAGCCCACTACCACATCCAGCACTCACGCAACAGCCACTACACAACTACCAGCACTCCACTGCACAGCCCACAAACACTGCACACTGCACAATGCACAGCCACTACACACTCCAGGACTCACTGGCACTGCCACACGCACAGCCCACTACACACACTACCAGCACTCACTGCACACTGCACAGCCCATTACACACACTACCAGCACACTGCACACTGCACAGTCCACTACATACACTACCAGCACTCACTGTACACTGCACAGCCCACTACACACACTTCCAGCACACACTGCACACTGCACACTCACACAGCACACTCTCACAGCACACTCTCACAGCACACAGCACACTCTCACAGCACACAGCACACTCTAACAGCACACTGCACTCACAGCACACCACACTCACACCCCCCCTCCCACTCCATACCTTTGGTGTCGGCTGCTGAGATCGGAGTGGAGCTGGCATTGGGAAGAGGAGGAGGGGGGGTGTCAGTAGGGGAGAGGGTGTGGGGGTGTCGGTAGGGGGGGTGGTGTGGATGCCAGTAGGGGGGGTGAGCGAGGAGCAGGCTGAGACTCGGAGGGCCGCGTGGGCTCGGCCCAAAACTGGTTGTGCCGCGTAGGAGTGGTGTGTAAGAGACACACAGACTGAGGGCGGGAGCGGAGGGTCTCTGGATGCCGGGCAACGGGCCGGTAGGTGAGGGGGCCTCGGGGGTGGGGGGAGGAGGTGGATGGCGGTGGAGGGGGATGGATGCCGGTGGTGGGGGAGGTAAGGAGCAGGCTGCGGCTGGACTCGGGGGGGCCGCTGTTGGCGGGCCTGGTGGCTGCTGGGGGACGTGTAGGGCTTCCGACCTCCTCCCTTCTCCCGATCGGGCGCGCGGCGGCCATTTAAAAAAAAAAAATAGCGCAACCCCGGTTCTAGCGCGGTCGGATCGGGTGGCCCCCGAGGATCGCGCTATAATGGGGTTGAGCTGTATCTGAGTTAGATATTTCATACCGTATATTTTGACCTGGCACGGATTACTAGCGGACCGCCTTTACTCTCCATCTAGAAAATAACCTAGTTTATCTATTGTCTAAACAACTCATGGAAGTGGCCTAGCAGCCATGTTGTTTTATACCTGCTCCTCAGTGATTTCGGAATGGTATCTTTTATCAAAATATGTAAAAATACATGTACAGTACATATTTACAGGTGACATCTCATGTACATATTTACAGGTGACTGCAGCTTAAAAGTCCATAGCATGAGGCCCAAGTATCTCAGCAAGTCACCTCCCAGCACACTCCCCCCCCCTTCTGTTGCCATATTAGCACAATTGGCCCCATGGTGTTGTTAACGATGTACAAACCACAGGGTAAGTCAATGGATGAAAACAAACCATTGTTGCATTCTGGCGTTAATGCAGAGGCAGGGTTATGGAAACCGTGTCTTGGAGACACAAGCCCTCACTATCTCACTGCCTTGGTCATGTTGTGCAGGATGGCGGAGAACCGTGGCTCCTACTACGACTGGGAAGCAATGTAATGACATGGAAGCTTCTCTTGACTTGGCCACAGTGTAGGTCCAGGCTCTTCAACTGGTTCTCCAGAGGCCAGGCCAGAAAACATGTTGGGTTAAAGGGGCCGCAAGCTTATTACAATGTAACTCACAATATGTTTACAGACTTTAAAATGATAATATTTCAACCTTATGCAAGCGTGTGTGCGTGTGCAGACATAACCTTTAACTTACAAGTGCGTTCCAGTGTGAAAAAGTGCACTTTCTGCTGCCAATTTCCCACTCGTTGCATAAGCAGCTGAGCGTTCGCGGGCGACACCACAGCCCTCCGAGGGTCACCAGCTGAAGTCTGATCTATGGGCCCCAATTTAAAGCGAAGAATCCAGTTTGGGCAGCTTTTACCATGTAATAAACTCACTTCTACAATTACTCTGGTTTGTGCTGGTAGTAAAAAAAAGAAATAAATATGATGTATAATTGTAAACATTGTTAGTTGATGTAGGAATTGCGTGAACATTTACAATGTTATTCAAATACTTTCTGGGCAAGCTAACCGTCTACCTGCACAAGCTCCTCACCCCTACCACACGCAGCACTTATCATCTGAGCTCTGACTCCAAAAGACTGTTCATGGTCGCAAGGTTCCGCAAAGTATCCGGCCGCTCCTCCTTCTCTTACCGTGCCCCCCAAAACTGGAACAACCTACTGGAGACTCTCACAGCCGCCACCAGTTTAAGTTCTTTCAAAACTAAGGCTGTCTCTCATTTTAATCTGGTCTGTAACTGTTACATACGCCTATAATATATATTACCTCCAACTGTGCATGCAATGTCTTGTATATAATGTATAACCTCTGCTCACTTAATGTAACCATGTATTTGTCATCATAACTCTGTGCCCAGGACATACGTGAAAACGAGAGGTAACTCTCAATGCATTACTTCCTGGTAATAAACAAGACCACGTGATGAATTAAAAAGTATATCAAACAAGGTGACCCAAGTGAGGCAGAAATAGGACATTGGGCACAAGCCCCTTCACAGGGACGTACTACGTGACCTTTACGGTCACGTATTATGGAAAATATACGTCTCATTAAAAAGAAGGATGATAAACATCCAGTGTCTCGTCACTTTTCTACCTGCCCTCATGGCGATATATCCAATTTCTCGTTTATTGGGATTGAACATGTCCCATGTCATCCAAGAGGTGGTGATAGGTTAAATTTATTAAATAAGAGAGAGATGCACTGGATCTATATCATGAATACATTGCATCCCTATGGTATTAATAACGATTGGGAGCTTAAACATTTCCTAGTCTAACTAAAGAAATATGTTTAAGTATTTGCTTGCTTCTGCTTTTTGCTTCTCTGGTGTTGTTATGTCATTTAGATATATACTGTTGCTCACCATATAGGATATTATGTATACTTTATTATCAGTATATTTATGATATGCTATATTTCTATTATTAATATATTTATTTTTATATTTATCTTTATTATTGTTTTCATTTTTGATAATTTCTTATTTTTATTTCTTTCATTTATATTGATATAAGACGGGTTATTATTTATGATTAGTATAATTGTTTTATTATGTTGAGTGATTATAATATACTTTTCAATATTGTAATATAATATATATTTTTTACCTGTCTTTTATCTTTCTCTATTATATCATTTCTTTATATTCTAATCCATTCCTTGTTTTCATCTATGTTGCTTGAATGTTGGTTTTAAATTATCTCTTGATGCTACTGTTTATACTATTTTACAGTAGTTTTGCAATAAGTTGTTTATTTGTTGTTATATATGTACTATGTATACACTTGTATGTTGTTATCCTTCTCTCCCCTTCTACACACCACTATGCTTGTATAGATGGAACGGCAGTCTCATTAATTAACCTGCAGCTGCATATAGGAGTTGCCGTTCTAAATCAATTTATTATTGACCTATCACAGTCAAGCTGATGGTATATAGAGGTGTATGAGAGAGTTCACCACTCACTCTTTGACAAAGTCCCTTGCGGGATGAAACGTGTAAGAGGTTCTTAGCTTCATGATGTTTGTTCCCTTTTTTTCAATAAATGAGTTGTTTTTTGTTAGAGCTGCGTGTGGTTATCTACTTACCTCAGTGCACCGCTTCTTCGTTTGGCTGTTCCGGTACCTTTGCTGGTTGCACGTGGATTCCAGGACACACATCACTGCAGGCATTCACTCAACGCAGCTTCACCTTTATCTCTTTGGCTACACCGGATCAAGCAGCGTGACAGCAGGTATTATCATTGGCAGAGGGAACGGTGGGTGACTTAGCGTCAGCCTGGCTGTTCTCTGGATGGTCGGCGACTCTTAGCGTCACCTCACCTTACCCCTCCCCCCAGCCTGCTCCACTGGGTCCGCTTAATACGCTTGTTTAGAGTGATAGTTATATGCTGCAGACCTGTGCCATTATGTTCTAAGAATAAGACATTCTACGCTTTGGCCCTTGAGCACTGGCAGCAGAATTCTTCTGTGTTCCCTCTGGGTCTCCTGAGCTGAACCGCATTGGTTTCAGCCTCGGGGACCCCCTACTTCAGGAGATATAGGCCCCTTTATGGGGTGCCGGATCCCCTGCAGAATTTAAATGTCCCGGTCACGTGACGCGGGAGCTTTAAAGTGCAGGGGATACCGGCACCCCATAATGGGGCCTATATCTCCTTAAGTAGGGTGTCCTCAGACCTGAATCCAATGCGATTCAGGTCCTGAGACCCCCTGCTCATGTACACTATTATTAAGCGGCTTTTTTTTTCTATCAGCTAGCGTACGTAAAAGGTTAAGAACGCTAGCAGGGGGGAAAAAAGCAACACGTACGCGGTGGGTGTTCTGAGCTATTTTGAGCAGGTACGTTAAAAAAATTGGCTCAAGGCCTTAGCGAATCGCGTCCCCGGCCTCACTTTTTAACAAACCTGCTTTTTTGCAAAATGAGAACGCAAAGCCATTGAGCTTAGTGCATAGCCCCCAATGTTTATCTAATCCCTTTAAAGTCTCACACCAATGCAATCCTCAACATATCAAATGTATACTTTTGAGTGCTAACTGGAGAGGAGACAATACTAGAAAAATCTCTCAAAGAGAAACATACTGGATATATACTTTAAAAACTCTCATACCATTGGGCTTAAATATAGACCTGGCATAATTTCTATAATTTGTACCATTTATCCTCTTGTATCACATTTCCTCCACTCCAGGAACTCTACAGAACATTCTTTCATACTGTACATATTATATGTTTACTTCTAGGTTTTATAATTGCTATGTATTATGTTTTAACATGCTGTGTTCATAACCCATGTAAATTTAAATATTGCATAAACTGGTTATAGAGATTTCCCTAAATCTATCGAAAGTATAGAACTATTAATTCCTATTAATATGACCAACCGACAGTTTTTTCTCTAACACACAACATTGTCTCAATCCTCTAATTGGAAACCATATTCCCTGATCTCATTAACCATGTTTCAATACATAAATTTCATTATATATCTACTTGTCATGTTTAACCTGTTAAAATGTAATTAGTACATGTTTTCTAAATTGAGACAGATGGTAAAAAATGTTTCATTGTAATGCTTTGTTTTATCATAATGGTGTAAATATTCGTGTTTTTGCACAACGTTCTTGTAACAGGGGACTTATCCCTGTTCAGTAAATGTTCCTTTAATCTAGCAGTGTGGTAGTTAATTACTAAACATCACCTGCCTGATTAGATTGTTTACAAAAAGCCTGCCTTTGAGACAGGAAGTGACTCTCTTTAGCTCTGACTGAGAACTGACCTTTGGAGACACCACAATGTCTTGAGTTCTGCCAGCCACACAGCAGAGCTGATTGCAAGACACCCAATAAGACTTCTAAACCTGGATGCTGATATTTTTCTGTGCACGCATGGGTGCGGTTCCAGGAGAGCAGAGAAGCTTACTCTACAGCTGATAAACAGATAAGACTTTCATTATTAAGAGACTGCTTACTGCACCGACACACTTTATTCGAGCAAATACCAAGTATGTACCTGGCAGATACCTGGAATGCGCCGCTCCTCACCTCTGACAAGCCCCGTTGCATTTGCCTTCCCAGCCTGGGTTCATGCCTGGCTGACGGGCGGCTGATCTGTTAAATGATAATGATTAGGATTTAATAGGCTGCAATGCTTCGCATGTCTACCAGATGGCATAAATTCATGAATTGTAATGCAGTATATATATATATACTGTGCAGTATTGCAGCCAGCGGGAATAAAATGCTTCAATCCCTGCCTGGAAAATAACCCAATGCACTCGGGCAGAAAACAGTCACAAACCTCAATACACCCGGGTATACCCGAATTCGTGGGACTAGCCGAGCTCGAATAAAGTGTGTCGCCAGTGTATATCTGCTTATTTTCATGCTATGTGTTTGGGATGGGAGAAATGCTAAACTAAAGGAGATGTGAACTAATTGCAAGGATTTCACTAGAAATACTCCCAAGTGAATGGAAGCTTTGTTCCCCCCCTGTTTTTGGATAATTTCCTGATGAAAAGGAAAAGGCACAATAAAGCCTATTATAATTTCACATTATAACGACTCCAATTGTGTACCTCTGTGAACGTCCGTCTACATTTGGTGTCCGAGGTGGGACAAGAGGTGTCTTTGTAGTTAAAAAGGACCGGAGTTTTTATGTGAAATTTTTTGTTATGCTTTTTGCCTACAAACAGTCTGAGGAAAAAAAAAAAAACCTCTCATGCAGCAGAGGCAGAGTTAAAGGGATACACACCACTGAAACTTACACTGCACTGAGACTTACAAAAACCACGGATGGACTCTTTTCCCCAATCCCAAGAGAATGCTGAAGCAGGTAAACCTTTAATTGCCTATCACAAAGTGTAATACGGTCATTGAAATAGGGGTTTTGCCTTCCAGCCATAGTCAGGGTTCAAGAAATGAGTCAGCCCTTGAAAAGGGATAGGTGTTTGTTGTTTTCAAAAGTTTCGCTGAAGCAGTGAATACAGATGGTGACCCATGAGGGGTACTGATTTTGCAAATAAAGGTTGCCACACCGCATAGGGCTACCAGCTGTGAATGGAGTATATGCAGAAAAGTGTGAAAATTGATACAAAGGCTGTGCTGAAGCAGGGGAATTTTTAGCAAACAAATGCTGAGTGTAAAATTGCCCTATAAAGGAAAAAGGTTTTTCAAAGCCAATTGCTGAGTGTTGAGTCACCCTGCCGGGAATGAAAGAAATAGTCCACTGCAAAGAATGGTTTTTTTTCTGCAAGTAAAAAAGTATGCCTATTATCTTGGGAGCAAAACAGACATCCAAAGAGTTAAGTGTGAATGCCATAATACCCAAAGATGAGACTGAAAATTACTGAACTCAGGCAGAAAACCAAATTCTGTTGCTGAAGCGGAGGGATTGCACCCAGCAAGTAAATGGTGTATAGTTTTTACCTAGCAACTGCACATCTTGTATACCTGATAAAAGAAAATGCATGCACAATACTGCTGATATTGGAAAAAAAAAAATTACCCAAGAATGGTGGGGACTACCACAATTGGGGGTTCTAGCAAATACAGTGGCAACAGCTGCAATAGCGCCTCCTGAGGTCAGGAAGAAAATTACACCTGATAGCCTAAAAATGAAGGACAAGATGCAGCGTTCCTGTAATGAACCCTACCCCACGGAAGAGTGGCCCTTCCAGTCCAATAAAGAGGAAGACATCTCTTACGGGAACCCGAACCGAGTCACACCCACAAAACACCCAAGAATGGTGGGGGTGCCTGAACTCGGCACGAACAGAAAAAAACGCTCCCTTTGATGACGAATATGATCAGCAGGAGACAGAGCGGGAGCAGTGGATCACCGAATATTTCTGTCAGCTAAAGCAGCTGCAAGAAAAGCCTGGCGTATATAATGAAGCTGCTAAAACTTCAAATGAAGATGAGACCCCAGTATCCCTGAAGGGATGGTGTCATCCAAATCAAAAAGGAAGAAAAAGAAAAGCAGTTCTTCACTTACCGTGGAAGGAACAGACACGTCCGCAGATCCTGTGGAGGAAAAAAGGGGGACCTAGTTGCCCTGCAGCCGAGAGAAAATGGAGAATTCGTCCCACGGTTAACCGAATATCCAGAGGGCCCAAGGCAGAAGTCGTGTACCCCAAAGAAGTGTCTGTCCGGTGCCAACAGTGAGGAACCCTCAACTAGTCATCCCAGGGAAGCGGAGCCAGAACCAGTGAGTGACGATCCCTTGACCAGCCCTGAATACGCCCTGAAAGTTGCCAGGCATGACTGTGATGTGCTCTGTGAAGAATTAGGAAGAGAGAAAAAAAATAATGCTGAGCTACAGAAGACTGTGCTCGCAATTTATTCTGCGGCCAAGACCGAATTGGAGGATCTCAAGACTGAGCTAGATACTGCAAAGGCTACTATCTCCGCCATGGATGAAAAGCAGAGCCAATCTGTTAAAATGGTGGCTACGCTAAAGCGGAAGTATGAGGAGGCACTGAAGCAGATGACAGTCTTCCAGCAAGAGGTTCACTCTCTTCGTATAGAGCTTGATGCCTCACATCATGAGACCAACAGCTGCCGCACAGACCTGGAAGTTTCCAGAAAGGAACTACACAGTCTCACTGAGGAGCTGGACATTGCTAAAGAAACTATTGGTAATCTTGGTACAGTTCTCAAAGTCTCTCAGAAGGAGCTTCAGACCCTCAACCTAGAGAAGGAAGTCTCACGCCAGGAGATTGTCATTCTCAAAGCAGATGTGCGTAAATGGAAGGAGGACTGCAAAGAAGCCCTGAAGAACACAGAGACTGAAAAAGGAGAAAGTTCAAGATTAAAAAGAGAAAACTTAAAACTGAAAGAAGAAAATTTTCAGTTAACAGAAGAAGTCAAGGAAAAGTTTGACGCAGAGCACCGACTGCAGAACCAACTGCAAGGTCTGCGTACACACCTCCAGTATGCTCAGGAGAAGCAGCAAACGCTACAGGAAGAAAAACTGCAGGCTGCTAAAGAGGTACAAGCGCTGCAGGAACGTCTGAATACCCAGTACATCCCCAAAGAGCAGTATGAGGAGCTAAAGGCCACGCTGCATGTATTCAGAGCATCGTTGGAATCGGAGCTTCGATACCAGGTGACTCTGTATGAGAGGGAGCGTGAGAAGGCTCAGAAACTGGAGCAAGAGCTGGAGAGACAGAGAGACTGTTCCATTCCCTTGAGTCAGTACACCAAGGAGAAAACAGACGCAGCGGCAACCTTGACGACAAAAATTACAGAGCTCCAGAATATGAAGGAGACTCTGATACAGACTCCTCCAATACGGAAAAAGGTATTGGCTCTGCCCAAGCACCAGAATCCCACAGTAACTAATGTCCGTAAGGACAAGGGTACAGTGACAGTTGGGGACTCCACGCAACTTCAAAACAAAATTACGAAGTTTGAGCCACCAAAGAAAGCACTAGCCAAACCTACAGCTGCCCAACAGGCA
>WSYH01012322.1:0-19000 GCA_036426205.1 Ascaphus truei | reverse complement strand
AGGTATACATTATATACAAGACATTGCATGCACAGTTAAAGAAAATATATATTATGAGCGTATGAAACAGTTACAGACCAGATTAAAGTGTGAGACAGCCTTAGATTTGAAAGAACTTAAGCTGGTGGTGGATATGAGAGTCTCTGGTAGGTTGTTCCAGTTTTGGGGTGCACGGAAGGAGAAGGAGGAACGTCCGGATACTTTGTTGAGTCTTGGGACCATGAATAGTCTTTTGGAGTCTGATCTCAGGTGATAGGTACTGCATGTGGTAGGGGTGAGGAGCTTGTTCAGGTAGCTGGGTAGCTTGCCCAGAAAGTAGCAGCATACGATTTGCTGTAAAGTTTCTCCCCAGGTGAGGGCAGCACACAAACTCTATATTATCATTATTATTCTATAGTGATAAAAATTTATGTTTTTTTCCATGGTAGGCCGCTTCAGAGCTTATAGTAAAAGCCTTTAAGTCTCATATAAAGAAGGTATGCCTTCTATTAAGGTCAGTTATCTGTACTGACGAAGCATAAAAAGAAAAAAAAATAAGCAGGCAGGAAGATAAGATGATTTGAAAGGACTAGGTAAAGAACTAATTTACTAATTTCTCTCTTCTGAGTCCACACTGGAAGCAAAACTAAAAATAAGGAAGATATTACATAATGAAGAGCCGAGACATCTGTACCAGGCTCAACGGTGGAGGAAGTTTGACCGCACAATGCTAGAAGTCAAGACCAACTTCCGTGACTGGACGTCCTTGCCCTTTCCTGTCCTGGGCTTAAGCTGAATTAACCAGATCCTGACCTCCACACTGAACATGCTGTTAACTTCAATCCTGGGCTGTGGGAATGCTGGCAGCAGGCCTGCTTAGTGATGCTGAAAAGCTTCCTGTTGGACCTGTCTGCCAAACATTCTATCTGCAGAATCTATAATATTTATAAAAGTTTATATTGAAGATCATGTAGTTGCTTTAGATATTTCATCTGGCGTCATATTTACCCTTTTCCTGTCGAGGGATTTTCCAAGATCAAGGCTCCTGAAAGGGTATGGATCTCACTAACGGTCTAGTCTGTAGTTATTGCTGTCTAAAATTTTCCAGGAGGAATTTGTATAATATATTATGCAAGGGTTCATATGGATGGGTTATCAAGGCTTCTAAGACTAAAGTCAGATCTAATGAGGACAGAAGGCATGGATGCTGGGTAGGGCTGCCGACAGAGGGGGACAGAAGGGACAAGTGTCCCGGGTCCGGTGACTGCGGGGGGCGTAACTCTAGTACTGGGCCCCAGGAAATATGTCAGCGGCCCTGATGCTGGGTATTACCTAAACAATGTTCTCACAGTCCAGGAGGAGCAAGAAAAAAGGAGAAACAACAACACCAACTCTAAGTGCAGTTGAGTGGTACAGGTGGGTAAATCTCAGGCTGAAATCATGGCTCTAATGAATGCCTACTCACAAGATAAAAGTGAAATAAGGGCACATATGCTGTGGTGCTCAGGAGCTCAGGAACTCAGGACAGGCTGTCACTCACATAGTAGATTGTTGGATGTACCTCAGTAAAGAAGGGATAGCTCCATAGCACAGATCAGTAAGCAATACAACTTTATATTAAGTGTAAAAAACGCACTTACAAAGTAACAATATTAAAAAGGCACATTACACTCTCAAGTGTTAGGATGAGACTGTGCATCACACTGCTCACCACCCCGCCGCTTTTGAACGCTCTTCCGGTCTCTGCTCCTGGGTAAGTGTCTAGCAAGCCGATGGTAGCTGCCTGCTGCCTCACGTTCTGTCCCCCAAGGATGACATCACTCGCTCGGCTTCTGTGGATGAGCTGGTAGTTTGCAGCCTCTCTCCTGCTTCGTCCACTTGCTTCTGTGCTCAAGGATAGGATCGCCCACTCTATGCGTTTCGTCCAATCACGGCTTTATCAGGAGTGTCGGGCTCATCCACAGAAACCGAGCGATTAACGTTTTTAGTTTCAAAAGTCCTACTGGTGCCAGTCAACAAGCCATAAAAAAACAATATATTACTAATTATGAATTTTAAAGAAGATATTTAGTCATGCTTAGTGGACATGCTGAAATATCATGCTGCTGGGACTTAAACATATTCAAGTTCCATAATGGTCAATAATATAAGATAAATTAATGTATGGTATAACCCGTTTATATACTGGGATATGAAAATAACTTGAGCCCTTTTAACAGTCTGGTTATGAGTTACTATTCATTAGTCTATTTGTTATAGAAAGACACCTTGCTCAAAATCAAATATATTTGATTCTTAATTACAATTGGACAAAAGGTGATGCGTGCTACCAGGGAAGAGGAATTGTAAATGTTACAGTACTCAGAAAAAGAATCCCCTTTGTGGTGCACAGCAAGAAAAAGTTGAAAAATGTATAACAGGGTATGTTCCATAAGTACCTGTTTCTCTCCACATAGCGCTTTGACAGCGCGAAACGCGTTAGAGAACCTGTTTTTTCTGTAGCTCTGTCTACTTATGCACTAGAATAAAGCATTTTTAATTTTGCCATTAGCCTCCAGCCCTTCATTTTTTCTAGCAGTGCTCCACCATTCTTTTCTACTGTGATTGACCATTACCGGAAGGAGGCACGCTGCATTTTCGTCTTGCTAGGACAAAGTTTGTTCTAAAAATCAATATTGAATACATAGAGTGCAATTTAGGAGGATTCTTTTGTATCTTCTTTGATATTCTGTGTCTCCATTACCAATCTTCATGCACCTTGTCATTTCATCTAAAGTAAATAAAGAAAAGAAAAAAAGGATGAGCGGTTACTGTTAACTATTTAGCATTCAGAACCCCTGCAAGCCTACAGGTAGAGCCTACTCCCCAACACTGGTCCCTATGTGAGGTGGGGGGGGGGCGTGTTACATTTGGAGGCAGTGCGAGATGGGACAGGACAGGCTTTTAAGCAGAAAGCAGAATGCAGCAAGAGAAAGGGGCCAGGCCCCTGAGGCTACACCAGGAACCTTGGCACCCAGCCGAGTTAAGGAAGGGGGGAGTCTCTCTCTGAAGCAGCATCAGGGAGGGGATCAGTCAAGACCATATCCGTAAAAAAAGACTGTGTTGGGGCATACCCTGAGGGCATGTTACCAGGGAACGTCAAGACCCTTCTCCAGCAGTTTGTGTATCTGTGATTGTGGAACATTGTGTTAGCCTGCAGTTTAATACATGTTCCAGGGGCAGAGCTCTAGCCTGAAGATTAGAGCCTGTTCCAGATTCTAAGATGGCGTCCATCGCGCGGCGGTGGATATATGTGTGTGTGTACTGAAGTCCAAGATGACACTTCCGCCAAGAAAACGGGACCACGTGGGCTGCAGTGCAAAATTTGCAGAAAGTTGGAAACATCAGTTGCAAGCTTTCGGTGCCAAGCGGAGGGTACCACCCAGTATGCTGATTGGCCTAGCACAGAGTCATGTCACGCTATTGATCATAGCCCCACCTCTGAGATTCACCCAGGGGAGGAACTGTAGAGGAACAGCCAATCGAGGATGTTGTGGGGGATGGGAGGAGTCTGCCGACAGACCCCAGAGCCCATTCTACTGTGAGCAGAGCAAGAGAGCTACTCACTACTAGTGAGGCTTCACTGTACCATGATGGCTGTCTCTGCTGAACTTGCTGATTTGAAGGTATCTAACTACTCTCTCCCAGGCGGCTGCTTGGTGGTGAGGGTTGGAGGAAGAAATCCCCTACGATATCTGTGTGCCCATTGTCGCCTGCCTGGAGGGCCTTTCGACCTGGAAGCGTGGTGCCTACACTGTGGCACCTATTATCTGTGGCATGCTAGTCCAGTGCCTGCAGAGATGTGTCTGTTACCAGTGCGAGCCGTTACCCCGACCGGTGCGGCCTTGTTTCAGTTCCCCTCCATCACGGATGCTGCGGGCCCGTGTGCCCTACAACGGTAGTTGCGACCTACAATGCTGGTACCATCGGTCCCAGGCCTGGGAACAGTACTTACCGACGATAGGGGTAAGTGGACTGCCCCAGGAGTGTCGAGAGTGGGCCCCCGGGTGACCGCGGAGCATGGTGGCTGCTTGAGCATGGTCGCCCTTGCGATTGGCTCGCCCTGTCATCGCTTCCTGGCGGAGGTGTCCCCCCCTAAATGACGATTTCTACTCTGCGGGATCTGCGGAGGAAAGACCATCACTTACCTGACCAGCCCAGATGAGTTCCGGTCCAGAGACGCCCGTCAACGAGGATGCGGAGGTTCCGGAGTCTTCAACACGATCCACTGATCCAGATGACGTCGGAGGAGTCCGTATACCACCGATAACGCTGGATGTCCCCATCCTTGCCGTGGGTGAGCCGTCCTGTTCTTCCATTGCAGCGGATCTGGTTGCGGCCTACTCGCCACAGGCGCCCATTGCGACCTCGTCCAGTGCGCAGCTCGGTGACGAACTTCCGGTTTCACCGGAAGTGGCATCATCAATGGTGGTTGCACCGAAAGTCACGCGAGAATGGCGTCCGGGAGTGACGTCACCAAGATAGGTCATATGACCGCTGGGCTCTAAAGCGGTGCGTGGGGATGGCCCCACCAGATGTCGCCCACCGGGTGGGTGAAGAGTCCCTATGTAAAGGGAGAGAAGTGCGTTCCTGCCATGGTGCCACCCTCTGCTGGACTGGAAAGAGGATACCGATTGGCAGCAGCCAAGGCATCATTCCCAGCTAAAGGGGAAGTGAAGTCCCGGTCTGTATCTTCAATAAAAGATGTGTTTGAGTCCCAGTCCCTAGCCATAGCATTAAATACCCCACGTGTCAATCCCCGGTACTGGACTTTCAGGACTTTGCCAAGGTTCACTCTGCCCCTGCCACTGCCCCTTCATCCACGTGCAGTTCCCAGAGGGTGAAATGTATTGATCCCACTATACAGGGATTTGTGTTAACTAAATTCCCTGAGGATGTAGATACCGAGAGATGGTTAAGTGAGAGTTCGGAATCAGAAGGGTATATACCTGTCCCTAGGTGTGTAAAGAGGCCAGGAAGTTGAGGCTCCTATCAATCGTTTAGGAGATCCTCAGGGTTACTATAAGAGGTGTCCCTAGTGTCTTCACCATTGGGGTCATCCAATGTATTGTCCCCTGTACCTGCCAGATCTGATAATCCTGGATCTGAATCCGTATCGCCTGAACCATGTCCCTGGTGGTACCCCCTGTTCCAGGGTTTACCCCTGAACTGAAATACACCCGGTTCATTTTATGCAGTGGTCCCATCGTAGATCATTGGTGTTCCCCTGCTCCTTCGGGAGTGAGGGTGTGCATTCCCTCAGCTCTTCAGAGAGTGAGGAGAGAGAGAAGGTCCTTGTCCTCTGCTCCTCTGCAAGAGAGGACGGAGCTGTCAGCCTTCCCCATTGCGGGGCAAGCATGCTCTCTTTAGGCTGGCTGGCCTAGAGACCACCAGGATCAGAGCCCTACTGACGGCTATGCACTTTCTAGAAAACCTAGGGCTAGTTCAGAATGTGTTGTGCTGCAAAGAAGAGCTGATGCAGCATGCCCTGCAATAAAATCTGTTCAAAGATACCTCTGCCTCTGGTGTCAGTTCCTGGGCAGGAGGGATATGATTGTGCAGTGATGGGGGCTAACATCCACACCCCGTGGGTTCCTTCACCGCTGGAGGCGCTGACACCAACCCTGTCTCCTTACCATCTGGCAGACCACTCAGAACTCCTGCAGGACTGCAGGTAGAGCACCACACACCTGGTAATACGCCTACTCCCCAACACTGGTCACTAAGTGAGGTTGGGGGGATGGGGGGGAACCGTGTTATAAATGGAATTACTTAAAATAGCTTTATTCAATATAAACTTTAAAAGAAAGGCATTTTCTCAGTACCCCTGAGTACTGTAACATGTCCACTTGTCTACTCTGAAATGGTAGTCAACCCTAATCAATAAAACAGGGCAGTGTTCTAATTGACACCAATAACTAGCCACATTATTATTGTTGGTGCCCCCCTCACCCCCCTTGATCAGATGCTAGTACAATCAAATAACTAGCAATGGCTCAAAATAAAAAAGTTTAAATTACACTTTTCTCTTTGCACTTTGCTTTAGACTTGAAGGCTTACTCAATAAGTACTAACAGTCAAATGTACAACGATCTACTTTAATCCTAAAAAGAATCAAATAACTATAACATTTGTGTACTGTAATACACTTTAAGTATAAAAGTTATTATAAGGAGTAATGTAATAACAGGAAATTTCAGTAAACTAAAGCATAAACACAGCATTTTCTCTGTTTTGTAAAAATAAATATACAAATGGATTCAAACAGATTTTTTTTAAAAAAGTTATCGTATAAAGGAAATAAAAAATACATACTTTCTTCCATCCTCTGTGGTTTTTCCGATCCTAAACTGGCTACTGTAGAAACATTTGAACTGGCATCATCTTGTGCAGTGACAGCCAGAGGTACCGATATCTTTTGCTGCCCCCACTGAGCTACACCACGACTTACTTCTAATATTAACTGTATAATGCGATTTATAGCCTGCTGGATATCGTCCAAACTTGGAATCATTACCTACGAAGGAAAATATGTTTAACTTAAATTATCTAAGCAAGAGTGGCATGAACATGGTAATGCACTGTTCTGAATAGTGACAATTAGTCTGAAGGGATTTTCTAGGAGCATCGCACATTAATTGACACAGTATTTGCTCAATTTAAAAAATCAAAACAAATATAAATAACTAGTCATAATTATTAATTTCAGAGACCTAATAAAAATACAATATTACAAATATGTAATTTCCCTGCAAAAATAATTTTTTTAATCAATAACAGATCTTACTGAAAAAATCAATTAGAGACTCCAGCAAAACAAAGTAAATGGGAAATGTCATTTTCACAAAACTACTGATTAACATGTTATTTAATAAACTTAGAAGGTTGGTAATAACAGGATCACAGGGCTCAACTTCAGTTTTTTCCATGTAAAGGGCAGTTTACATGGAAACAGGTGAAACGGGGAGAAAGGGCAGTTTATACCGTAAAGGCAAAATAAATAACTAAGATGACGATAGGGCCGGACTAGAATAGGTAATAAGTTTAAAAAGCACACACTCATTATGAAAATATAATTATTTATTAATGTGGTCACAGTGGTGATAAAAGTATGACCAATGACTTCATGATCATTATCATTACCAAGGGGTTAATGTACAATATTTAACACCCAACAATCCCTGCAATTCGCAACACTAAACTACCAACCTCCTAAACGCCAAAGAAGCAAACTAAGGCCGCGTGCATGGTGAGTGTGACCTTGCGCGTGACTGCGCACACAACGGGGTGGGCGGCGCAATCAAAATGCCATGCCTCTATGAGGCAGGCCATAGAAAGCGCGACGAGAAGTGCCGCGCTCGTGATCCATGAAGAGACAAATAAATGTGTTTCTGTCATGCAATGGCTGGGTCACATGAGCGGTTCACCCAACGTTCAAACCAGCTCCGTGACGTCACATCCATGCCTCTGACACCCCACCGACACGCATTCCAGTCTCGTCTACCACTAGGCCAGAAATCGCTGCAGCTACAGGCACGCGTGACGCCACAAGCACGGTCGCGCGCGCCCACGATGGATGCGGCCTAATAATTGCAATCCCTTACTTTAAGACATCTTAAGGGACACAAGGGGAAAAACCTCATGACCCCAGACAAGAATTGTCCCCAGATTTGCCCAGACCAATTTTAAAGTATACTTGACCTTACTGACCGGGCAACTGGACACCTGATCAATTATTGGTCAATTAAACTTCCATTCATTTTGAATCTCTGATCTTTAGCCTACTTGTAGCCAATGTGAAAAGATTCCAGCCTTGTGGAGAAATACTTTCTTTTTTGTGTGTAAAAATATGTCCCCAGACTTACCAGGACAATATGTAAATGTATATCCATGAAATGTAGATAAATTGTTCTCAGATACACATCCATCCTATCGTTGTGGCTGGTTACCCAAGTCAGGTAAAATCCCCTGGACCTCAATTGATTTTGAATAAATTGTCACTAGACTTTCAAGGACCATTTTCAAAGTGTAACCAACCTCCCTTCACATGTCCTGAACACTTCCAGGATTTTTCTCCAGCCATGGGAAAAATTAAATAGGCTACATCTGTACATAAAAATAAACTCTATTGTTGAAATCAGTTGCAGAGCACTGCAACTCTCTTGTACAGGTTAAATGAGAGAGGAAGGTGTTTGTTTTTTTGCCTGCTCAATAAAAGCTGTTAATAGCTACAAGACAGGAAGAATCTTCAACAAATCCCCAGAGCCAGTCAGTTAACAACTACACGATTTCAACATATACAAAAGACATGGTCTCCTCCCTTTGGAAATGAGTGCACACAGTGTTGTAGTATCTAATGTTGTTATTTTTAGCTCTAAATTAACTTATCCCTATGTCCTACTACTGTATGAGGTTTAAACCTTGGGTTGTACTGTCTTGTCCCAGCATAGTGTACCCATCTATAGACCACTTAGAAGAGTCTTCACAACTTCACAACTATGATATCAAACAAACTTACCACATTAGGTATAATGAGGTGTACTTCAGATTTCAAAAATGACAGATAGTCATCTGATTTAGCCGGTTGAGCAAACAAACCCTTGCGACCAAAAGTACTGAAAAAAATGTAAAAATGATACATTAAAACAGTCATATGTTAACATAAAAATAATATATTTGGGAGTCTCACATCAAATTGATAATCAGGAAAGGGTAGGTATGAAAGAACCGATGCACTCTTTAGTGCTTATTAGCCAAAAGTGAATGGTGCAAAAGTGAATCTATTGCAATTATTTAATACACACGGTGAACAAATTGTGAGTGTGATATTTGATCAAGTGAAAAACAAATGTAGCCCTTTTTCTGACGCCTTCCTAAGGGACTACTGGTACTGTACACAACCTGCGGCTCCAGGAGATCTGAGCCTCCGCTAGCTGGGAGCCTGGGGTAACGGTTCTAGCGCAGCGCCTCCACTTGCCCAGGATCCCCGTTATGTAAGATTGCCCTGGGCAAGAAACATACCATACAGTGCGTGCAACCAAGTTGTACTATGCATAGGCAGTCTTATCTTATTCTCTATATAACATCACACATAACTTGCATATATATTATAACATTAGAGTCCTTATACTATAGTGGCTCAGCCACACCTCTAGGGAATTTGTCCGGTATAACAGTGGCTCCGCCACGCTCTTATAGAGGTTGTCCTTGTAAAGTATTAGGTAGTATGCTCAGTCCGCTAGCCACTTGCTAGTGTCACTACAGAGTTATTCCTAAGGCGGGATCAGCGCCTGATGACCGGTGTTGGTGCACTTTCAGTTACAATGTACCTTCCGGTTATGGCGATGACCGTTCCTTCTTCACAAAGGGTTCGTGCCCTCGCTCCTTGACCTCCCGATGTCGCGGTGTCCCGCCGTCTGATCCCAGATGACGCAACCGGCCACAACTCGGTGCGTTGTCCCTAACTAAAGTGACAATTCCTTCCGCTATCGGGCGTCCCTGCAGTACCGCAGCCTACGGTGACTCAGGGAATTCTCCTATGGGCCTGAGGGGAATAGCTGACCTATGCAGGCGGGTCACTGACCCCCTGCACTCACACTGCCTCCTCCCGCTCTGTCCTCCTCTCCTCCCTGGCGTGGTCTCTCTCTCCACTTCCTCTTCCTTCTAATCCCAGCTTTCTCATTGGCTCCTAGCGTCAGGTGACTGACCCAGAGCTCCTGGAAGTTGTAGTCCATTAATAGAGCCTTTCCCTTATTGGCCTGTCGTTCGCGCGCTTCCATTGCGCATGCGCGACCTCTCCACTTTGTTAGTGCCCTCTGCAACATTGCGCAATAACATGGCGGCACCCTGTACTATCGTGCCGTCGCGGAACCTGCCGCACTCCCTCCGCGCGCACACATAAAGTACCTAACACACCCTTACACAAATATAAAGTGATACGCTGCTCGACCAATGGGGATCCTCCTTCGATCCTTAAAGGATGTTGATTGTCGAAACTAGGGAGCGCAGAATCATGTAAAAGCCAAAAATGCATATATAGTGCAATATTGTATAGATATTATAGTCTTTAAGTGGAGAAAATATGCTTGAACATGAGATCAATGCCACTACTCACATGGCCTGGAGTGTATGTAGACCAACAAAGGTTTCTTAGGAGTGTACCCCGCTCCTCTCCCGGTCACTCGTAGTGTTTGATAACTTGTTGATATGCTGAGGACCTCTACCCTTGGATAAACCCGGATCGGAGATCCTTCTTATAGCCAGATAGCTCCCAAGTCACGAATCACGATACATATAGAAAATTGTGTATAAAAATGGTGTATTAACATAAAAGACAGTACAACAATCTGTATTTACATATTAAAATAGTAGCGTCGACCAAAGTTATGGAGTGAAGTAACAGTGTGGACAGCGCGTCGCCTTGGATCATTCTCCCGTGGGAGAACGCGGAAGTAAAGATACCCCTAGTGATCTAGGATCCCTAGATTGCGTAGGAGAACCGCGTCTCTGGGCCGAACATCCTGATAGCGGACCTTGTGGTCATATCGTCGCTTGTTACAGGTCTTTAGATGGGTGAGACCTTTTCCGCCAACTGATAGGCGCGGTGTAAGCTGTCCTGCAGGCGCTTCACATATTTGTAATACAGTACGTCGTGTTGGGTACCCCACCGCTAGATACCCGAAGACGGATATCCACAGGCAGTCGTGCCTCTCACCCGAACATCATAAAGTATGGGGTGAACCACGTGGATTCGTGCCTGGTGCAATTGTATGTATGCACCAGCGCTTCCACGTGCTTGCTCCATTCGCTTTTCAGGCAGCCCTTTAGCGTACCCCGCATATCGAGCAGGGTTCGATTGAATCTCTCCAGCTGAGCGTCTCCCTCTGGGTGATATGGAGTGGTCCTGGACTTCTGAATTTGGAGCAGATTGAGAAGCTCCTTGATAAGTTTACACTCAAAATCTCTTCCCTGGTCGGACTGCATCCGATTCGGCAGCCCGTAGTGTATGAAATATTTATCCCAATGTACTTTGGCGACTATGAGAGCTTTCTGATCTTTCGTCGGGAACACTTGGGCGTACCACGTATAGTGGTCTGTCACCATTAGCACGTTGCCGATGCCTCGGGAGTCGGGTTATATGCACAAGAAGTCCATGCACACTAGATCCATGGGCCAGATCTTTTTAGGTGACCAATCGGGGCTGCACGTGTGGGCAGAGTCTTCCGCTGAAAACAACTCAGGCATTTCCGGCAATGGCTTTCTACAGACTCTCGCATTTTTGGCCAGAAGAATCGGTCCCGCACTAGTCCAAATGTCTTATCTACCCACAGGTGTCCGTGGTCGTCGTGCAGGGACTGTAAGACATGATACAGAAGGTTTCTGGGCAGAAGCAACTGCTTCCTGTCAGGGTGATTGTGGTAGGGGACAATCCTTTAGGGAAGGCCACGCTCTATGTGGAACTTGTCCCATTCCCTCATTATGATAGCGAAGGTATCGGTAGGGGCACGCTTCGCCCATGAAGGGTCGCTCTGGTGGGTGGCCTTGCGTATAGCTCCAGCCACCGGGTTGCGCATCTGGTACTGTACCAATTCCTTCCATCCTATGATGGTGTCTTGGGTGATTGCCATGCCTTCTGGATGACAGTAGGCAGCGGGGAGCGCCTTGGATTGGCATCCCAACGAGTCGGCTACTCTTAGTTCCTAGAAGGCCACCTTGTCCTGCACTATGGCGGCCATCGAGCACATGGCCCGAATCCCAGGTCCCGGGATTTCTTCCCACGGGTCGTCGTCGGGCGTAACACTCAGTCCAGGTCTTCTGGAGAGCATCGGCTCAGATGTTCAGGGGACCTGGCTTATACTTGAGGGTAAATTGGTAGTTTGATAGGGCCGCCGGTTAGGACATACGTTAAGGGATTATTGTCGGTCCGTACCTCGAACGAGACTCTGTACGAATAGTCGTGCAGCTTGTCAACTATCGCCCACTTGAGGGCGAGGAACTCTAGCTTGCGGATGGGGTAGTTTTGCTCCGATGGTGTCAAGCTTCGGCTCACATACGCTACTGGGCCGAGGCAGCAGGGTATTTTTGATGGAGTACAGCTCCTAACCCAATGAAACTTGCGTCCACGTGTAGAATGTACAGATGCACGGGGTTCGCGGAACCAAAATGGGTGCTTCTGTGAGGCTTTTCTTGAGGCCGGTGAACGCCTTTTCGCAGGTGGAAGTCCACTTGTCTCCGGAAGGGTAGCCACGCGGACGTCACCTTCTGCCGAGGTTCCTCTGGGTAGCTCTTCAAGAGATTGTTGAGGACCGTAGCTTTTCTAGAGTAGCCTTCCACGAAGCGGTGGTAGTATCCGCATAATCCCAGGAATAACCGTAGTTCCATCACATTTTCTGGTCTGGACCAATTAACCATGGCTTCGACTTTAACGGGATCGGTACCCACTCCGTCGGCGGACACTATGTGGCCCACATAGGTGTCTGACGTATGGCAGAATTGGCATTTGTCCTGGGACAACTTCAGGCCTTCCTTGCCCAGTCTATCTAAAACCTTCAGGAGGTGTTCCTCGTGCTCTTCGAGAGTTCTTCCGAACACAATGATGTCATTAAAGTAAACTTGACACTCACAGGGATTCATATCCCCAATGGTCTTCTCCATCAGCCTCTAGAAGGTCGCGGGGGCACTGCAAATACCTTGGGGCATGCGGATGAACTGGTAGAACCCGAGGGGAAAGACAAATGCTGTTTTCTCCTGGTCTTTGGAACTCATAGGTACCTGGTAGTACCCAGATCTCAGGTTCAGCACGCTGAACCACTGGCTTCCTTATAGCGCGTTGAGGATCACTCCTATCCGCGGCAGAGTGTACTGATCCGGGATTGTATGACTGTTCAGGGTCCGGTAGTCTACGCACAGGCAGACTGACCCATTCTTCTTGCACACCAACACAATCGGGGAAGCATAGGAGCTACGGGATTAGGTAATGATGCCCGCTGTCTCCATTTCCTTGAGGACATCCCTAACGTCCTCCACATCACTGGAAGTGATGCGTTTGGAACGCTCCCAGAAGGGCGTGGTATCATTCAGCGGGATCCTGTGCTGGGCATTCTTGCTGCAGCCCACATCCATCTTGCTTGTGGAGAACACCTCCCGGCGCCTCTCCAATTTGGCACTTAGCGGTTTCTTCCAGTTTGCCGACAGTGTCGATTCCCCGAAGTCAAACGGCAACCCGATTGGCTCGCCTTGCACGGTGGCGTCGTTCACATGAGCCAGGATTTCTACGGTTGTAATTGGGTATATCCGACCCAGTCTTTGACCTTGGTCGAATGGCATAGCGTAAGGAGAGATGTTCCGGATGATCACTTTGATCCTCCCAGGAATCGAGAATTTCCACTCAACTCTGGTACTATTTTGTACCCTCTAAGGGCGTCTTCCTTTGGCATGCTCTCTAGGGAGAAGTACGGCCCGGATATTAGCATACCGAGTCTATTTACTTCACTACCCCTAGTGGAATCTCGGTCAGCCTCGCTTCATTATTGAATAGGTCGCCATATTGCTCTTGGGCTGAGACCCTACAGTATTCTTCCTTTAGTACCGGATGGATCCGTAGAGAGGATAGGGGTGTTTCGCCTGCCTCTTGTAGTTAAGTCAGGATCAATGCCCGTACCATATCGGCATTGGTCCTCAATATGATTGGATAGCTGGGGTGTTCCTGGGGCTTGTTAGTGAATATTTGAAGTATGCTCAACCATACAGGTACGACACCGTCAATGGGATAGCTGTCATTGCTAAGTCCCCACAGCTTCAGCTTCTCTCATGACTGCATGGGCAGATGCTTCAGATGTTGGTCGAAAACGACAGGTAGATGATATTCACTTGGGACCCGGTATCCAGCAAGGCTGACGCGTATTTACCTTCCACAAGAACTCGTATAATTGCTGCCGGTCCCACTCGGCTGTAAGCATCCAGTTGAGGTGCTTCAACAGGGAAGGGTGCTTGAGCGATCTCCATGGGGGGGGAGGGTGTTTCGGTCGGCTGCACCGTGAGGGTCATGACCCTAGAAGTGGATATCTTGGGCTTCAGGCAGTCTCTGGAGTAGTGACCCTCCTGGCCACAGTTGAAGTAGCAGTTATTTTGGTTTGCACCGGCACCGGAAGTGGGAGCTACTCTTCGGGGCATCCTGGATGCGGAGGCAGGTGCCTTCCAAGGGGAATTGTCCTGGGCACTTTCTGCCTCCTTGGGCTTCGGGGTCACAGCCCCCTTAGACTCTTCCTTGCGGGACTCCTTTGAGGGAGTCGCATGACTCTCTCCTTTGGAAGACCCCTGGACGCCTTGGGAATATGAGCGTGCAAGATAACCTCATGAGCTTGCACTTTGTCTATTAAGTCTTCAAAACTAAGCAGATGTTCCGTAGATAGGTTGCAGCTGATCCGAATGGCGACTGAGTGCATAGGCAATGCTCCCCGCAGGAGTTGTTTGTTTCAGAAGTCATCTGTCTCGGAAGCTCAGACAATCTTTTTATTTTCCAGAGTCGAAACGGCCAAGTGAATCCGTCCAAGGAATTCTGTCACTTCTCCCTCGGTTTGGGTAAGGGCATGGAACCGGGCCATTAGAGATGGCATCGTCTGGGACACCGTAATCTTTGGTTAGAGCCCGGATTAGGGCTTGGTCGTCGGCCTCCGGGTGACACTCACAGTAAAATCTTACCATGTTGGCGGCAGGAGGCCGCAGGCTCTCCACAATTCTCTGTCTCTTGACAGCGTCCGTGCACGTCCACTCTGGCAGTACTTGCACCATTCCTGCCATGCCATTCCTCAAACACCTCTTCTCCCAATGGTGTGTGCCGCACCCCAGAAAAGGCTTTCAACTTGCGGTAGGGTTGAAACGGGGCCAGCTGACTTATTTTATCAGTCAGTTGCAGCAGAGCTTCCGCGAATAACTGAGCTTCGCCTGAACTGTGGGCACTGTGGTGGCTCCGACCTGACCGTCGGCTGCCAACTTGGCTCCGGCTAGGGCTCCCTGGGGGGGAAGACAGACATTCACGCCCGATACTCCCTCACGCTCGGGGTGGCACTAGGGGCCTCCATTCTGGCGCTCAGTTTGGGGTATATAAAGGGACTCCCATCCGGTGGGGCTTCGGGGAGCTGTAGAAACTAGGGGACATAGTCCACTGGGATATCACAGTGGCAGTCGACCAGGAGTGTACGCCACTGGATGTCTGAATCCCATTTTACGTCTACAATGCAGGCTTTAGTGAGCCCCGGTATCTGCCTCAGTGTGGTTTGCAAGTTAGGCAAGGGCAGGGATATTGGAACTTGACTAATGGCGACCACGTGACGGGAAGATGCGTGGCGCCGTAGGGCCCACTCGTGGACACTCTGGCGGGACTGTAGGGACATGTTCCCTAATTTGATCTGACTGCTTTTAAAGTTTAGATTGGGCACCCCAGGTCTAAATCTCAGCAGTGCCTCCAAATGTAGCCCCCTTTCCCCCGTGTTTAGGGAAACTATGTGCGGTGTGTTACCTGAGTGGCTCAAAGGAGGCCTACAGTTATCCTCTGCTGCAGGGAGCCTGCGGTGATTATGACCAATATAATGACAGTGCCTCCACCTGGAAGGAATCCAAGCGCAGTTGGATAACCCCTTCCCAGGAACACACAGTATAGAATAAATATACACACACTAGATTGTAAACTCCTCAGAGCAGGAACTCCTCTTCCCTAATGTTATGTTACTTTTATGTCTGAAGCACTTATTCCCATGACCTGTTATTTATATTATTTGTTATTTATATGATTACCATGTGTATTACTACTGTGAAGCGCTACAGTATGTACATTAATGGCACTATATAAATAAAGACATACAATACAAGACATACAATACAATACACTGGTATAACACTGATAACATATATATATTGTGACAAACGCCCCTCTTTTGTAGTGCTGACGTCTGTCTGGGTTCTTCCCGACACAGTCTTCTAGGGTTAATTATACAACAAACAGGATCATGCAAAGTATTATGCTGCTTAACTCAGGCTTCTGCCTGCTTTATTTTCATCCAAGTAAGGTACTGCAGCTTTAACATGTGTAGGTTAGAGGTACTCAGATACTTTCATTCAGCAGTTCACACATTTCAGTGTTACAATATTTCCCACACTGTTATTTCAAGAAATAAAACCAAAATCATATAAGCAAATCCTATCCCTTTCAGGGATCTAACTACACATCAGAATCAGTCTCTCTAACAGCTGCTGGCCAACTAAACTGGTTCCCCAGCTTAAAACAATGCTCTCTCATTTAGGGACACAAGATACAGCACAGTCTTTTAGCAACAGCAGTAATCATTTGTTTTGTCTTATCTGTTCATGGTGTCCAGGCAAATCCTCTGGTACTGTCATACGTGGAGAGGCCGTCAACCTCGATACTGGATGCAGGAGAGTAGCGACACCCCCAGCCCCCAGGCTCCAAGGAGAGAGAGTGAAATGCAAAACCTCTCTGCTCTAAATACCTGTGCATTTGATTAGAAGAGCAGGTGAGGGAGAACTAGAGCCATTGTAATCTGTGGTCTGGATTTTCCATCCAGCTGCCTGAGGTAATGGGAAGCTGTGGAACGGATCATTTGTAACTATTCCTGCACTTTCTGCTCTAAAATGGGGCAGAAAGCTGCCTAACATCTTTGGACTATGTCACATATCCCCCTCCCCAGCTCACACCTACTGGGGTGAGCGGCCATGGACCTCACTGGGGTGAGCGTCCTACCTGAAATACTTGAGCTAACTCCTCAGTACAACATTAAGTATTCACATGACACGAATATGAACTTCATTATATAATTTACCAACTGAAAGGGCCATCAACCCTGTATATTAATTTTTAGTTTAGCTACATTTTCAACACAGAGAACCAATATAACACTGTACCCTTGACAAAATGCTTATTCTAGAGGCCTAATATACCTTAACTACAATAGCTTATTTGCATAGTTAAGTGTCCGTGACATAGTCCACACGTGTAATAAAAAAAATAAATCGGTCAGTTCCCCCAAACATATTTTTTTTTTTTTTTTTTTTTTGACTTCCAGTCTATTGCATCCTTTGACTTTATTTCATAGCCCGCTGCAACCTGCAAATGACTGGACTGTTTCTTTAGCTTCTGATGAGACCCTTGGACCGGATTCTCCTTGGCTCCACAGTGTGGTCCAGATTGGTGAGATATGGAACTATTCAGGCGCCGTGTTAACCTTCGTTGTTTTTTCTTTTCAATCTTTGATTTCCCTTTTGTGGCCATTACCAGGCCTTTGGGTTTTGGAGACCTAGTTGCCTCTGTACAAACGTAGTCCATATTAACCACGTCATCAGGATCTGTCAACAAGTTTGTTTTTTCAGGAACTGCCACCCACTTGGCTAAAACATCTTCTGTGGTGTCCTGGGTGTGTCCACTAGTTTGATAATCTTCTGGACAACGTAAATGAAATTGAGGATCTGGATTTTTGAATCCCAGATCAGGGAGAATATCCTCAGGAGGGTGCCTATCTGTTTCTGGAATAACAGCAGCACAATCAAAGTCAATTCTTTCTCCTTCCTCTTTGTCATCAGTGAGGGCATTGAGTTTCCTTTTGTGACCGTGTCTCTTTTAGCCTTGGAATCTCTTTCTCCAACTTCATCTTTATAGCAAATCGTAATATTGCAACAGCATTGAAGATACACGTATAGGAACGTACAGCTTGCTTGGTTAGGAGGTAGGATTGATAGCCCGACTGAACCACTTTAGCCGCTTCTCCCATGTCCGTCATCTGTTTCAGAGCGAGGTTTAACTCTGTTTCATTTTCTCTATTCTTGACCTGCAGCTGCAGGTGCTCCTTCTGGGTCTTGTCCAGCTCCAGCTGCAGCCGGGCCCCCTCATTTGCCGTGTGGTCCAGCTGCTTGTAGATATCGGCCATCTCGCTTTCATAGCGCAATGTCAGGCAGACCACCTGACGGACGGAGATCTCCTCTCTCTTGGCGCACTGTATCTCGCGCTCAGCCATCTGCTTCTGCAGCTCTTCAACCTGATCGTGCCAGACCTCCCTCAGGGTCTTCACCTCTATCTGGTGCTTGCTCTGGGTTTGCATCAGCGCCTCCATTTTTTGGAGCTCTGCAGTTTGTGTCGCCTGGATCGCCGCTGATTCTGTATTCTGCAGTGCTTCCTGCATTTCTAACTTTTCCTGGATCAATTGCTTCTCCACTTTTTCTGCTTGGTGAAGCTTCTCATCACCTTCACTGATCTGGTCAGTCAAGTCTGAATTTTTCTGTGTCAGACTTACATTCTCTCTTTTTACAGTCTCTAAATTACTCAGGGTATTCTCATGAGTTTGCTTCAACATTCCCAGCTCTGTGTTCAGACCGTGGCCCTCCAGGCGCAAGTGTTGCACCTCTGTGCTGAGCGCATGAACCTCTTGTAGAGCCTTCCCGTATTTCTGTTTTAGGATAGCAATCAATTTGTCAGACTTAATCTGTTTTTCATCCATGGTGACAATTACGGTGTTGGCCTTTTCCAGACTAGTCGTCACCTCTTCCAGCTCACTCCGTAAGAGAGACTCTGTTTTCTTCAAAGCCTCGTGCTCTTGTAAAGCTGGAAGTATACACCTCTGTAACTCGGCGTTCGCTTCTCGCACCTTATTGTTAGATTCTTGCTCCTTCTTCCAACATTCTCGCTCCTTCACCAAATCCTGCCACAGGACTTCATAATTATGGCGGGCAGCTTGGAGTGCAGAAACCAAAGCCTCTTTATCCTGGTTCAAGGATTCAGCTTCCCTCTGCTCCTCCTTTTCCTTTGCCACTGTTCCCGTGACAATTCTACCGATCACTCCGGTCTGCAGCACATCTCGGCGCCTTTCTGACGCATGTCCTGACAGCGCAGGTTCAAGTGGCTCGGTCACTTCCCCTGTGACTTGAGGGACAGTTTTCTTTTTCTTCTTCTTTCTTTTTGCTTTATTAGCTCCAGAGA
>WSYH01001252.1:121352-132453 GCA_036426205.1 Ascaphus truei | reverse complement strand
AGAGTCAGTAGGAGGAGTTGGGGGGAGTTACATGGTGCACAGATTATGAGATGTATCACATTCTGCGTCTCTGTCCAAGCTTTCACCTTGGGGAGAGTCAGTACGGGGAGTTGGGGGGAGTTATATGGTGCACAGATTATAATGAGATGTATCACATTCTGCGCCTCTGTCCCACCTTGCACCTTGGGGAGAGTCAGTAGGAGGAGTTAGGGAGGAATTACATGGTGCACAGATTATAATGAGATGTATCACATTCTGCGTCTCTGTCCCAGCATGCACCTTGGGGAGAGTCAGGAGGAGGAGTTGGGGGGAGTTACATGATGCACAGATTATAATGAGATGTATCACATTCTGTGTCTCTGTCCCAGCATGCACCTTGGTTGAGAGTCAGGAGGAGGAGTTGGGGGGAGTTACATGATGCACAGATTATAATGAGATGTATCACATTCTGCGTCTCTGCCCCAGCTCGCACCTTGGGGAGAGTCAGTAGGAGGAGTTGGGGGGAGTTACATGGTGCACAGATTATAATGAGATGTATCACATTCTGCGTCTCTGCCCCAGCTCGCACCTTGTGGAGAGTCAGTAGGAGGAGTTGGGGGGAGTTACATGGTGCACAGATTATAATGAGATGTATCACATTCTGCGTCTCTGCCCCAGCTCGCACCTTGGGGAGAGTCAGTAGGAGGAGTTAGGGGGAGTTACATGGTGCACAGATTATAATGAGATGTACCACAGTCTGCGTTTCTTCTCCATCTTGCACATTGGGGAGAGACAGCAGGAGGAGTTGGCGAGGAGTTACATGGAGCACAGATTATATGTATCACAGTACGCAGCACATAGGAATTTTTACAGACGCAGTCCCTACTCAAAGGAAGTAAAATTCTATGATTTTGGTGCCTGAGGCACAGGGAAATAGTGACTTGCCCAAGGTCACAAGGAGCTGACTCCTACACTATGTTTGTCTGGAATTGCTCTGTCATATTTTGCAAATGACACACATTCTTTAACAGAGTTTCTATGGCCAGTACATAGTGAAATAATTTAATATAACAGTACATAGTGAAATAATTTAATATAACATAAGTGGAAGAATTTGATGATAGCTGCTTGTAACTTATTAATGTATACCTTGGAGTCTACTGTAGCTTCAGTTATAAAAAGAAGCTTTTTTCCACTGCACTACACCATAAGAAACTATTGTGCTACTATACTTTGCTATGTACCCAGAGAACGTTGCGGTAATAGATTACTCTAATTATTGGTAATCAAAGAAAGTTCAGTCTGCGCTCTTGCTTCCTAGTGTTGCAGAAATGAATTCTTCTCCCTCCTCTTGCTGCTCCTATGGCTTGAAGTGTATCCCCTCACTCCAAAAAACGAACTCCGGTGGAAGACCCCGCCGGCGAACAGAATGACCAAGAAAATAGGGAAGCTAGTTGCAAGGGCACCCGTGTGGGGTCCTTTTGTATCCCACCAACTGCTATCATTGGCTGTTCGTTCTCAAATTACACTGAGCCGGTGCCCAAGATATCGCCTGATGAAGTATATTTACTATACGAAACGCGTCGCGAGTGAACTGTGCAACTAGCTTCCCTATTCCACCTTTGGGGGCCAGTTTACACCGTTGTGTACCCTTCCAGTCACGATTTTCCATCGTAACCGGCATCCACAGACGCCTACAGGGGGCTTTCCTTCCACACATGTGCATTAGCTTTGGATACCACGCCCCTACCTGCATACATGCGGAGGCGATTCCTGCAGCAAGTGCCATAAAGTGAGTCCCAGCGCGCGGGATCTCCACATAAACGGAACTGAAATTGCCCCCGTCTGACTGATGATGATGCCGATCTGTTGAACATTTCGCTGACCTGGATACTCATTTATTCTTACTTACATGTAAGTTATTTTATTGCCTTATTGTTTAATACATTTACAATTTTTCCTTACCTTGGTGCACTCCTGTGCTTCTTTTCCTAATTATTGGTATATAGATGTCCATTTTTCATTTCACATTTCATTGATGCTTTTCACTTTGTTCTGTTTGGCGTCCAGCCTAGGGTACATATATCTCTCACATCCTACAGCAACTCCTTTCTCAGCAGAAATAGCTGGTACTGAATGACATCCTCCTGGCTCTCAAGGAGGGGGGGTGGCTAACCTTATGCACGGGCAGGTAGAAGTGGTGGAACAAAAAAAGCTGTTCCAAACATATTTCTAGGGCCCGACCTGCCTCCACGCCCCCTTAATGGGTTTTAGGGCATGATGTATCCCCTGCTCTGCAGTGATTGAATTTCACGTCTACATATGGAAGAAAGCCCAGTATCAAATAGGGCAGCGGTTCCGAACCTTTATCACTCTACGTGTCCCCTTGGTCTCAGAGTGGGACTTCACATACAGTGCCCTCCATCAATGGGCACAAGCTACATGGAATTGGCATGATACAAAAGACAAGCATGAATAAAAAGCCATACCGCTCGTGTAAATCTTTGACATGATAAATCGATAGGCGAAGCAAGAATTCAACACTTGAAAATGAGAACAAAGTCAAGAAAAAAATGAAATGTACATCTCAGGTTTGTAATAATGTAAAATTGAATATAGGTACTTTCCAAAATGAAAGGTGATTGCCCTTGAGAAATCTCTGCGCATGGAGAGAAACCGCTTCCGGGTGAGGTACAGGTGACATATTGAGACGTGGTATAGTGCTGGAGCGAGCAGAGTGGGTCAATGGGATTACCAGCACCGGTTTGCTGCAGTGAGACGTAATTTCAAATTATCAAGACTTTTTCAGGCTCTTTGGCCCCGCATTCGACAATGTATAAAATATATCTCACGTACCACACTGGGGGTACATACATACAATATACCCCCGGGTGAGAACCGCTGAAATAGGGTCCTGAGATTTTGTGCAGATAGGAGAATGGGCAGACACGGTGAGCCAAGTGGTCCTACTGTTATATATGTTTTAAACTTGAGCTCCTCACAAATATTGTGGTAGGGTTACAGACACAGTGGGAATGAGCTCTCATGAGTAGCTTATATCTGCAGTTGTAGTTCTTCCAAATGTGTTTGTTCCTTGTCAGAGACAGAGTGCAGGCTTCAGGTCATTCCAGAGACAGTCTGCATAATGCATTAAAAGTGTATAAAACTAGTACACCCGATGCAGCCTCACACAGAGCTTCTGGTGGCATTGGCCAATTTTATTTTGACTCAGCCCCTTATCATGTTACCGCAGCATCCGGTCACAGCCGCATCCGGTCACAGCCGCTTCCTGTCTCCTGTCACAGCCGCTTCCTGTCACAGCTTGTGGTACCACTGAAACGCCATTCAGCTCTGCGCGCGCTTGGACAACTTCCGCCCCCGCGCGCCCGACTCCGCCCTCGTCCTCCCCAGTTGCCGCGCGCGGGAAATGTTGAATGCCTCGAGGTGAGGGGAGGAGGCCGGCCAACTGGGCTCCCCCATCCTGGGACCTCTGTCTGCCTCACTCACGGAGCTGCTCCCTCTGCCTTCCTCACTCACTGAGCCCTCCCTGTTGAATGCCTCGAGGTGAGGGGGAGGAGGCCGGCCAACTGGGCTCCTAAACCGGGCGGCCCCATCCTGGGACCTCTGCCTGCCTCACTCACTGAGCCCTCCCTCAGCCTTCCTCACTCACTGAGCCGCTGCCTTCCCCAATCACTGAGCCCTCCCTCAGCCTTCCTCACTCACTGAGCCCTCCCTCTACCTTCCTCACTCACTGAGCCCTCCCCCAGCCTTCCTCACTCACTGAGCCGCTGCCTCTGCCTTCCCCACTCACTGAGCCGCTGCCTTCCCCAATCACTGAGCCCTCCCTCAGCCTTCCCCACTCACTGAGCGGCACCCTCTGCCTGCCTCACTCACTGAGCCCTCCCTCTACCTTCCCCACTCACTGAGCCGCTCCCTCTCTCTGCCTTCCACACTCACTGAGCTGCTCCCTCTACCTTCCCCACTCACTGAGCCTCTGCCTTCCTCACTCACTGAGCGGCACTGCCTGCCTCACTCACTGGCGCCCTCTACCTTCCCCACTCACTGAGCCGTTCCCTCTCTGCTTTCCACACTCACTGAGCCTCTGTCTTCCCCACTCACTGAGCCGCTGCCTCTACCTTCCCCACTCACTGAGCCCTCCCTCTATCTTCCCCACTCACTGAGCCGCTCCCTCGCTCTGCCTTCCACACTCACTGAGCCGCTCCCTCGCTCTGCCTTCCACACACACTGAGCCGCTGCCTCTGCCTTTCCCACTCACTGAGCGGTGCCCTCTGCCTGCCTCACTCATTGAGCCCTCCCTCAGCCTTCCTCACTCACTGAGCCCTCCCTCTACCTTCCCCACTCACTGAGCAGCACCCTCTCTCTGCCTTCCACACTCACTGAGCCGCTCCCTCTACCTTCCCCACTCACTGAGCTGCTCCCTCTGCCTTCCCCACTCACTGAGCCGCTCTCTCTACCTTCCCCACTCACTGAGCTGCTGCCTCTGCCTTCCCCACTCACTAAGCGGTGCCCTCTGCCTGCCTCACTCATTGAGCCTTCCCTCAGCCTTCCTCACTCACTGAGCTCTCCCTCTACCTTCCCCACTCACTAAGCAGCACCCTCTACCTTCCCCACTCACTGAGCCGCTCCCTCTGCCTTCCCCACTCACTGAGCCTCTGCCTTCCCCACTCACTGAGCGGCGCACTCTGTCTGCCTCACTCACTGAGCCCTCCCTCTACCTTCCCCACTCACTAAGCCGCTCCCTCTCTGCCTTCCACACTCACTGAGCCGCTCCCTCTATCTTCCCCACTCACTGAGCCGCTCCCTCTGCCTTCCCCACTCACTGAGCCCTTTAGTATAATCAGGGACTCTGTATTAAGACAATTTGGCGCGAAATCAGGGCATATCAATTTTGTCCCGTCTGTCCCATCTTGCCTCCTTCAGGGGCGTCAGTAGGGGGAGTTATATGGTGCACAGATTATAATAGCTGTATCTCATCTGCGTCTCTGCCCCACCTTGAACCTTGGGGAGAGTCAGTAGGAAGGAGTTTGGGGAGGAATTACATGGTGCACAGATTATAAGAGAGTTATCACATTCTGCACATCTCGTCCCAGCATGCCCTTGGGTATAGGTCAGAGGAGAGGAGGAGTTGGGGGGGGAGTTACATGATGCACAGATTATAATAAGATGTATCACATTCACATCTCTTCCCCAGCTTGCACCTTGGGGAGAGTCAGTAGGAGGAGTGTGGGGGATTAACATGGTGCACAGATTATAATGAGATGTATCACATGCTCAATCATTCTCCCCAGCTTGCACCTTGGGGAGGCAGTAGGAGGAGTTGGGGGGAGTTATATGGTGCCACAGATTATAATGAGATGTTATCACATCTGCGTCTCTGTCCCTGTTTGACATTGGGAGATTCAGTAGGAGGAGTTGGGGGGAGTTACATGGTGCATAGATTATAATGGATGTTATCACATTCTGCGTCTCTGCCCCATCTTGCACCTTGGGGAGAGTCAGTAGAGGAGAGTTGGGGGGAGTTACACGTTGGGCACAGTTATTAAGAGTATACTACATTCTGCGTCTCTGTCCACCTTGGCCACCTTGGGGAGAGTCAGTAAGGAAGGAGTTGGGGAGGAATTACATGGTGCACAGATATAACGGTATGTATCACATTCTGCGGCTCTGTCCAGCTTGCACCGTTAGGAGAGTCAGTAGGAGAGTTGGGAGGATTTACTATGGTGCACAGATTATAATGGAGTGTATGCACATTCATCATCGCTTCCCCATCTTGCACCTTGGGGAAAGTGAGTAGGAGTAGTGTTGTTGGGAGTTACAACCTGTGCATGATTGATAATGAGATGTACAGTAGTCATTCGCCGTCTCTGTCCCCACCTTGCAACCTTGGGGAGAGTATATAGAGGAGAGTGAGTTGGGGAGGAATTACATGGTGCACGACTGTAATACGAGATGTTCACATTTGCGTCGCTGCCCCAGCGTGCACCTGGGGAGAGTTCAGTAGGGGGAGTGGGGGGAGTTACATGATGCCAAGATTATAATGAGATGATGTTATCACATTCTGCATCTCTTCCCCAGCTTGCACATTGGGAAAGTCACAGTAGGAGGAGTTGGTGGAGTACTGGTGCACAGATTATAATGAGATGAATCACATTGCTGGCTCTCTTCCAGCTTTCACCTTGGGGAGGTCAGTAGGAGGAGTTGGGGGGGAGTTAGTTATATGGTGCACAGATGATTACATGGATGTATCCCATTCTGCCGTCTCTGTCCCAGACTTGCACCTTGGGGGAGCAGGTAGGAGGAGTTGGGGGAGTACATGTGTGCAAAGATTATAATGAGATGTATACACATTTGCGTCTCTGCCCCAGCTTGCCACCTTGGGAGAGTCAGTAGGAGGAGTTGGGGGGAGTTACATTGGTGCACAGATTATGAGATGTATTTCACATTCTGGTCTCGTTCCAAGCTTTCACCTTGGGGAGAGTCATACGGGTGATTGGGGGGGAGTTATATGGTGCACAGATTATAGTGAGATGTATCAATTCTGCGCCTCTGTCCCACCTTGCACCTTGTGAGAGTCAGTAAGAGTGGAGGAGTTTAGGGAGGAATTAACATGGTGCACAGATATAATGAGATTGTATCACATTCTGCCGTCTCTGTCCCAGCATTCGACACTTGGGGAGAGTCCAGGAGGAGGAGTGGGGGGAGTTACATATGCCAGATTAATGAGATGTACACATTCTGGCTTCTCTGTCCCAGATGACCTTGGTTGAGAGTCAGGAGGAGGAGTTGGGGGGAGTTCATGATGCACAGATTATAATGAGATGTATCACATTCTGCGTCTCTGCCCCAGCGTGCACCTTGGGGAGAGTCAGTAGGAGGAGTTGGGAGGAATTACATGGTGCATAGATTATAATGAGATGTACAGTATGTCATTCTGCGTCTCTGCCCCAGCTCGCACCTTGTGGAGAGTCAGTAGGAGGAGTTGGGGGGAGTTACATGGTGCAAGATTATAATGAGATGTATCACATTGCGGTCTCTGCCCAGCTGCACTTGTGGAGAGTATCGTAGGAGGAGAGGAGTTGGGGGGATGTATCATGGTGCACAGATTATAATGAGATGTATCACATTCTGCGTCTTGCCAGCTCGCACCTTGGGAGAGATCAGTAGGAGGAGTTAGGGGGAGTACATGGTGCACAGATTAAATGAGATGTACACAAGTCTGCGTTTCTTCTCCATCTTGCACATGGGGAGAGACAGCAGGAGGAGTTGGCGAGGAGTTACATGGCGCACAGATTATATGTATCACAGTACGCAGCACATTAGGAATTTTTACAGACGCAGTCCCTACTCAAAGGAAGTAAAATTCTATGATTTTGGTGCCTGAGGCACAGGGAAATAGTGACTTGCCCAAGGTCACAAGGAGCTGACTCCTACACTATGGTTGTCTGAATTGCTCTGTCATATTTGCAAATGACACACATTCTTTAACAGGTTTCTATGGCCACATAGGTGAAATAATTTAATATAACAGTACATAGTGAAATAATTAATATAACATAAGTGGAGAATTTGATGAGTGCTTGTAACTTTTAATGTATACCTGGGAGTCTACTGTGCTTCAGTTATAAAAAGAAGCTTTTTTCCACTGCACTACACCATAGAAACTATTGTGCTACTATACTTTGTATGTAACCAGAGAACGTTGACGGGTAATAGATTACTAATATTGGTAATCAAAGAAAGTTCAGTACTGCGCTCTGCTCCTAGTGTTGCAGAAATGATTCCTTCTCCCTCCTTTGCTGCTCTCTATGGCTTGAAGTGGTATCCCCTACTCCAAAAAACGACACTCCGGTGGAAGACCCCGCCGGCGAACAGAATGACCAAGAAAATAGGGAGCTAGTTGCAAGGCACCGTTGTGGGTCCTTTTGTATCCCACAAACTGCTATCATGGGGTTGTTCTCAAATTACACTGACGCGGTGGCCAAGATATCGCTGCTGAGAAGTATATTTACTATACGAAACGCGTCGCGGTGAAGTGCAACTAGCTTCCCTATTCCACCTTTGGGGGCCAGGTACACCGTTTGTGTACCTTCACGTCACGATTTTCCATCGTAACCGGCATCCACAAGACCTACAGAGGGGTTCTTCCACACATGTTGCATTAGCTTGGGATACCACGCCCCTACCTGCATACATGCGGAGGCGCTCTGCAGGAAGTGCCATAAAGTGGTCCCAGCGGCGGGATCTCCACATAACGGAACTGAAATTGCCCCCGTCTGACTGATGATGATTGCCGATCTGTTGAACATTCGTCTGTACTGGATAATCATTTATTCTTACTTACATGTAAGTTTTTTATTGCCTTATTGTTTAATACATTTACAATTTTTCCTACCTTGGTGCACTCTGTGCTTTTTTCCTAATTATTGGTATATAGATGTCCATTTCATTTCAACATTTCATTGATGCTTTTCACTTTGTTCTGTTTGGCGTCCAGCCTAGGGTACATATTATCCTCACATCCTACAGCAACTCCTTCTCAGCAGAAATAGTTGGTACTGAATGACATCCTCCTGGCTCTCAAGGAGGGGGGGTGGCTAACCTTATGCAAGGGCAGGTAGAAGTGGTGGGAACAAAAAAAAGCTGTTCCAACATATTCTAGGGCCCGACCTGCCTCACGCCCACTTAATGGGTTTAGGGCATGATGTATCCCCGCCTCTGCAGTGATTGAATTTTCACGTCTACATATGGAAGAAAGCCAGTATCAAATAGGGCAGCGGTTCCGAACCTTTACAATCTACGTGTCCCCTTGTCTCAGAGTGGGACTTCACATACAGTGCCCCCATCAATGGCACAAGTACATGGAATTGGCATGATACAAAAGACAAGCATGAATAAAAACCATACCGACTCGTGTAAATCTTTGACATGATAAATCGATAGGCGAAGCAAGAATTCAACACTTGAAAATGAGAACAAAGTCAAGAAAAAAGTGAAGTAAATCTCAGGTTTGTAATAATGTAAAATTGAATATAGGTACTTTCCAAAATGAAAGGTGATGCCTGAGAAATCTTCTGCGCATGAGAGAAAACCGTTCCGGGTGAGGTACAGGTGACATATTGAGACGTGGTATAGGTGCTGGAGCGAGCAGAGTGGGTCAATGGGATTACAGCACGGTTTGCTGCAGTGAGACGTAATTTCAAATTATCAAGACTTTTTCAGGCTCTTTGGCCCGCATTCGACAATGTATAAAATATATCTCACGTACCACACTGGGGGTACATACATACAATATACCCCGGGTGAGAACCGCCTGAAATAGGGTCCTGGATTTTGTGCAGATAGGAGAATGGGCAGACACGGTGAGCAAGTGGTCCTACTGTTATAATGTTTTAAACTTGAGCTCTCACAAATATTGTTTGTGGGGTTACAGACACACGTGGGAAGAGCTCTCATGAGTAGCTTATATCTGCAGTTGTAGTTCTTCAAATGTGTTTGTTCCTTGTCAGAGACAGAGTGCAGGCCTTCAGGTCATTCCAGAGACAGTCTGATAATGCATTAAAAGTGATATTAAAAACTAGTACCCGATGCGCCTCACACAGAGCTTCGGGTGGCATTGGCCAATTTTATTTTGACTCAGCCCCTTATCATGTTACGCAGCATCCGCGTCACAGCCGACCATCCGGTCACAGCCGCTTCCTGTCTCCTGTCACAGCCGCTTCCTTCACAGCTTGTGGTACCACTGAAACGCCCATTCAGCTCTGCGCGGCTTGGACAAACTTCCGCCCCCGCGCGCCCGACCCGCCCTGTCCTCCCCAGTTGCCGCGCGGGGAAATGTTGAATGCCGTCGGTGAGGGGAGGAGGCCGGCCAATGGGCTCCCCCATCCTGGGACCTCTGGCGCCTCACTCACGGAGCTGCTCCTCTGCCTTCCTCACTCACTGAGCCCTCCCTGTTGAATGCCTCGAGGTGAGGGGAGGAGGCCGGCCAACTGGGCTCCTAAACGGGCGGCCCCATCCTGGGACCTCTGCTGCCTCACTCACTAGCCCTCCCTAGCCTCCTCACTCACTGAGCCGCTGCCTTCCCCAATACAGCCCTCCCTCAGCCTTCCTCACTCACTGAGCATCACTTACCTTCCTCACTCACTGAGACCCTCCCCCAGCCTTCTCCTCACTGAGCCGCTGCCTCTGCCTTCCCCACTCACTGAGCCGCTGCCTTCCCCAATCACTGAGCCCCCTCCCTCAGTTCCCCACTCATGAGCGCGCACCCTTGCTGCCTCTCACTCACTGAGCCTCTCACCTTCCCCACTCACTGAGCGGCTCCCTCTCTCTGCCTTCCCACCACTGAGTTGCTCCCTCACTTCCCCACTCACAGCTGCCTTCCTCACTCACTGAGCGGCACTGCTCCTGCCTCATACTGGCGCCCTCACTTCCCCACTCACTGAGCCGTTCCCTCTCTGCTTCTCACACTCACTGAGCTCTGTCTTCCCACTCACTGAGCCGCTGCTCTACCTTCCCACTACTGAGCCCTACCTATCTTCCCCTCACTGAGCCGCTCCCTCGCTCTGCCTTCCACACTCACTGAGCGCTCCCTCGCTCGCCTTCCACACACACACTGAGGCCGCTGCCTCGCCTTTCCACTCACTGAGCGGGCCCTCTGCCTGCCTCACTCATTGAGCCCTCCCTCAGCACTTCCTCACTCACTGAGCCCTCCCTCTACACCCCACTCACTGAGCAGCACCCTCTCTGGCCTTCCACACTCACTGAGCCGCTCCTCTACCTTCCCACTCACTGAGCTGCTCCCTATGCCGCTCCCCACCTCACTGGAGCCGTTCCTTCTACTTCCCCAATCATGAGCTGCTGCCTTGCCTTCCCACTCACATAAGCGGGCCCTCTGCCTGCCCTCACTCATTGAGCCTTCCCTCAGCTTCCTCACTCCATGAGCTCCCCTCTACCTTCCCCACTCACTAAGCAGCACCCTATACTTCCCCACAACTGAGCCGCTCCCTATGCCTTCCCACTCACTGAGCCTCTGCCTTCCCCACTCACTGAGCGGCGACACAGCGTCGGCCTCAATCCTTAGCCCTCACCTTCTTCCTCTACCTTC
>WSYH01001252.1:0-121322 GCA_036426205.1 Ascaphus truei | reverse complement strand
GATGGCCTCTGCCTTCCCATCCTGAGCGCTGCCTCTGACGTTCCCCACTCACTGAGTCCTCCCTCTACACTTCCTCATCCACTGAGCCGCTGTCCCTCAATCTGTCACTTCCAACTAGCTCAGTGAGCCAGGTGAGTAGCCCTTTGGGAGACGCTCAGAGGACAAGAGAGGTAGGTCAGAGAGGAGAAGCTGGTGCTGCACTGTGACTTCAGGCCTGCAGGGAGCGCTGCTCATGGTAAGTGGTGTTGTGTATATATATGTAATGCCATTGACTGAGTGGGGTTTATTTACCTCTCTCCCCTTTCCCCCCAGTTATTGTATTATATATGTAGCCAGGTCCCCCTCTGGGCTCCCCTCCCCTTGTTGAATTGGCCGCTCATGCGCAGCAAGCACTCGAGCATGCACAGAGGATATTCGAGTGCAGCGGCATCTTGTTCCACCTTGTGCAGCGCAGGGCTAGTTAGCAGCGGCTATTACACCCAAAGCCCCGCAGGGGAACTACAGCCCAAGCAAGCCCCCGGGGCGAAGACCAATGGCGTGCAACAGCCAATAAGCGGTGCCAGGATATCCGCAACCTAGAAAGATACATTTGGCGTGCTTCAGGGACCATGCCAGTCGGAGACCAGGACATAGTAGGAGAAGGTAGGGTACTGACTGTCAGAGGCACTAGGCCAGAGAACCCCCCACCTTAAGTGTCAGATAGGCCCCCATCACAGTAGGTTGTGGCTGCTTCCGGGAATGTCCCCTGATAGGGACATTTCCTCAGTAGCCGGATAGTGATGAACATCAGTGAAGACGTGCGCGGTGATTTGCGGCCTGTGGCCAGGGACCCGACCACCTACGCACAGAGATCTTAAAAGTGGGACCCTTCTACCGGAGACCACCCGACGCAGTGACATCGCTGGATCAGCGGATCCCACCCTAAGTCGGTCAAACTGGTACTGAAGTACTTGGCAGGTACCATCAACCAAGTGCACTAACAATTCACAGTGGTTCACAACAATTGGGTGGGCCTGACATTGGGAGAAGGACATCAGGCTATTGGTGCCTGGCACCCAATGTACTTTGGGGACTCTCCGTTGGTGTACTGTATGCGGTGACATATTATATATAATATATATATTATATATATAATATATACTGTGTGGTACAGGGTACTGTGAGATATATTCAGTAAAGGTTGTTCTTATCTACGTGCGTGGGTATTATCTGTTTACATGTTCCTGTGAGGGTTTATCCTGCTAAGTTGGGATCCCTTCGGTGGAGGCGCTGCACTGAGCGAACACATTATCGCCTCAGCCTTCTGTGAGACTAAGGTACGGAATTAAAAGTGAACAATTTATTGAAATAACATAGTAAGTGTTAACTGCATATAAAACAACTTCTCCAGCTCCTGTAGACGCCGTGAGCGCTCCGTCGAGTTACTTCCTACTTCCGCGTCCGACTGCAGGACCGCAATAGGGAGAACTGTGGGGGCTACGGCAGCCTTCTGAGTCAAAAGGATGCACGTACCAACAGGGAACAAGCGGAAAAACTTTCCTTCGTCGGGTTCCTCAATCCCCGATGCAGAAGGTGGACATTGCTGCACGGCTGATTCCCGGTTTGTCAGCGTGCTGTAGAGCGCGAGGACCCCGCACTCCCTCTTGAAGAGACAGCTGGTTACCTTTGACTCTGTTCGCATAGCAAAGGCCCACCTCACTTAAGCTCCGCTCGCTTGTAAATGAATGAACCAGCAGACTCCGATTTTCACAAAGAATTCTCCCGTCGCTCAGTGCTCGTTGTAGAAAGTCCTTAGAGCAGCTGATAGGTTTTAAAATAAGAGCATTAACCTGACGGAGCACGCTGACGGACCGGGATCAGCTGTGCGGCTTTATCCCCCCCCCCCCTTTCCACCTTCCCCCCTCTCCATGGGTATTTCGTGAGCTGAAATGATCACATCAAATACCATTCTATTATCCGGATCGGCAACTTGTGGTCTCCAGGAAGAAGGAGGCACAGCTGACGGATTTTGTGGGTTACTTTACGTGTATGTTTACGAGTGGGTGAGAACAAACCTAAGCCCCAATACACAGCATTGGATTTAACCTCACAAATCTCCGTTTTGATTCTTGTCTTTGGACTACCATTGATACACATTATATGTGAACATTCTCCCTTGATACAATATATCCTTACCCTTGTGTGTTTGCATTTGAAACACATTTTCCTATATAGTTTGCCGCTTTGTGATAGGCATTCGTTAGTTTTTTATGTTCTATACCTATATATATATTTGTTTATGTCTTTTATATTTGTCTCATCGTTTTTTATCAACTTAGGGGCACTATTTGTCTATTTTTTAATAGATTTGTCTAACATACTTTTGGAATTTGCGCTCTTTCTCTTTTTTGTATTTTGTTTTGGGTTAGGTTACCCCTACTAGAGCTTCATTATTATCCATAGTCCAATGCTATTAGTTTTTTTCAATTTGTTGTCCAATTGCATTCATTAAAATATTTCCATTAATTTTTAGTTTAGTATATTTATTCATTAGTTATCACTTTTCCAATTCGAGCGCTGGTTCTTTTTTCTTTTTATATATATTATATTATATATATATATATATTATATATATATATATATATATATATATTAGCTGATATACTCAGCGTTGCGGGATGTAATTTTCCGCACCCTCCTCTGTCTCCACTTCCCCTGTCTCTCCTGCTCCCCCCCTCCTTATCTCCTTCATTCACCTATATGCCCCACTCTCTCTTTCTCCCCCGTTCACAGCAATCGGTCCCCCTGACATGAAGTGGCCCCCCCCCTCCTTCAAGCTCCGGTCTCCCCCCCCCTCTTCCACAGCTCCGTTCACCCCCCCCCCCGTTCACAGCTCTGTCACCCCCTTCACAGCTCCGGTCCCCCCCCTTCACATCTCGGTTTCCCCCTCCTTCACAGCGGGGTATCTCCACTCTCTCTGTGTATATATAATATATGTATCTCCCCTCTGTGTGGTGTGTGTGTGTGTAATATATGAATGTCCCCTCTCTCTGTGTGTGTATAATATATGTACTCTGCTCTCTGTGTGTGTGTGGGTGTGTGTATATAATATATGTTATCTCCCTCTCTCTTGAGTGTATATAATAACGTCACCTGCTTGCACTCAGAGACCATGAGAGCCAAAACCCGCCCCGTAGTCAGGCATTGAGAGCCAATGACGGCCAAGGTCACCACCGCAGTCAGCCAATGGGAGAGCTGACAGCCAATGAGAGCGCACACAAACCCACAGACAAACAGATTTTGAGTTTTATATATATAGATATATTCCTACCCTGTCGTATACAAAATATGCCTCAAAATAGGAGAACAAGGTCTAACTGCTTTCTGTTCTCCTCGTGCCAGAAAAATAAAACAAAGTATTTCCTGGACAAATATTCATGTGGGTCAATGTGATATTAAAAGTCATATCCACATACCGTACCGGTAAACCAAAAACTTTTGATTGAGCGAAACTGACTCATCAACTTTGTCGACTCATTATTTTGGGGTATTATTCGCCTTGACCTTATTATCTATAAAGGGCTGTGGCAGCAGCATGGTATTAAAGATGGGGAGATGCATACATTAGGTGGAAATCTGCAGAGATGTGTTTTTTTTTTTACATGATTGTGGAAGGACTCTTCAGGAAAAGTGGGTCTTCTTGCAGGGACATGATGATCTGCAACGGGGGTGAACACAATAAACGAATGTTTAGGGTGAGCGTCCTATTCTATAGACGGGATGTATGGGAGGAACAGGTCTTTTAACACCTTTTACCGGGATCATTACAGGCAGAACACAGTAGTGGATAAAATTGGGTTTATTTAAGTATAATACCCGAAGAACAGGCATTACTGGCCAAAATGCCCTGGCTGGAAGAGTTCGCAGAGGGACTTTAACCCAGCCAGGCGTTATTGGCCAGTAATGCCCTGTTTGAGGGGATTATTACTATTATAGGCTAAATGTAGGCCTTATTTCATAAATAGTAGACACTTTTGTATAGTTAAATAGATTTTTTTATTAAAATAAAATGGTAAATAAATGAAACTACCTTATATACTCATACAACTGCAGATATCTATATCAAAAACACTGCCGCCCTCTATGTACACACACACACAGCAGCTCACACACCAACAACTGCTGCTACACACACACACCAAAACAGACACCACACACAACACAGTGCCTCTACACACACACTGGAGCTCTGACACACAGCATCTCTCTCTACACCAACAAACACCTCTACACACACAGCAGCAGCTCTACACACAACAGGCTCTACACACACACAAACTCTACATGCTGCTACTGTACATAACATGATACACCCATAAACACGCTACTGACCAACAACACACACGGTGCTCTTACACACACACCACACAACACACACACCAACACACACACACACACACACACACAACACACACACACACACACACTAGCTCATACACACACACACACACACACACCACAACCACACATCAGCTCTACACTCACACAAAACTGCGTAACATACAACAACACAAACACACACACATGCAGCCACAATAAAAAATGCAGCCAACTTACTAAACGTTGCACTCTCCCCCCAGCTTACACACAAACACAACACAACATCTACACCACCCCCCCCCCCACACACACACACAACACTGAACCTCTATACACAACACACTTACTATATGCAGTATCTCTCCCCCCCCCCCCCAATTCAACTGAATCTGCTCAGAAAATCTCAGTCAGTCGGGAGGGGGAGGAGTCAAACCGTGGCTGATTACTTTTGACCAATCCCCTGCCATGTCTCTTGAGCTTTTACTTAATTCAAACAATCCCTGCCCGTCTCAGCTGTTCTGAAAGCTGATTGGCTGGAAATAAACAGATTGAAAACTTCATTTTCAAGCTGTGCTGAAATTCAGGCATTACTGTGGATAATGTCTCGGAATTAACCAATCAAGAGAGCAGGGTTTCCAATAATGCCCTGAATTTTGCGCTTTAGCCTATATCTAATACAATCCGCAGAAATACATGGAATACAATGCACAGGAGAATACACACTTACTGGGGTCTGGGGTCGAAAAATAGCTCAAATAGGTGCAGGGCGGCTGCTTGGGGGCTTACCTGACCGGGATATCCACCACCGACTTTGGTCTCTTTTCAGCTAAAACCTTAGACACGATCGCTACTTTCATTTCTGAGAACTTTGATTTGCGTCTGAATTAGTCTCTGCGGGCCGGCTTTCCTAGCTCAGAAATGAAGCCGGCCTGCTCTGCTATTGTTAAAGAGAGTTAACTTTGAAAAGCCCGCCGCTCTTACAATGAGACGGACAAGATGGTCTGGTTCTCTGCCTCGGCCATCTCCTTACATACCCTCCGCTGTTCATCTTCAGCATGAAAGTAGGAGGAGCGACCAATCAGAGCGTGGGAATTCCTCCCACTAGCCATAGAACCGGGCCTTGTCTCTTGGCTGATGTCAGAGGAGGAGGTGTGCCAAGTTGGCCCGAAAAGCGGGTGGACGGAAAATATGGAATGGCCAATGGAAACTCACCTACAAGCTGACTCTTACCCCAGCTAACCCAAATGACACCCGCTGGGCAGGCTCCACCAGGTCTGGCAGACGCAAAGGTGTCCCCTTGTGCCCTTTGTTCTCTAGACGGCAAATCGCCCATCCTCGCCCACCAAACGTTTTGTCACCTCGACTTCCTCCCTCCTTTGAACTCGATTTACATGCAGACATCCTGGCACTATGTGGATGCCTGGGCTGAGTGCATAGTATTTTACAAAGTATGCACAAAACATTATAAAACATGTTCTATAAAGTAATGTCTTGGGGAAACTGTTATACCTTGATGAGGGAAATGGGTCTGGGATACTTGGATCGAAAACCAGGATCTGGGGGAACTGTAGCCCCGGTGTAATTCACCCTGCGTACCCTCAAATCATGCTTTCAGTCGGGGAGAATTACGGTCAGTCCGTAGCATTGTCCCCCGAACTCCTGCAAACAAGACAAATGCATTTTGACCAAAAATCCCACTAAAATTACATTCTTAAAAATTTATGTTTCTGGGCAAGGGGAACAGGAAAAGGTCAGATTTCCCATTACTTTGCATGGGACTTCCATACACATACCCTGTCTTCATCTACAGACAGGTCTCTGCAAATGACGCGATTTGGGCGGGGTAAAACTACAGTACATACGGTTACTCCGGCAGCAACATTTAAACATTTTTAAGTCTAGTCCCCGCAGTATCCACCCTTAAACTCCCGTTCCCAAAGTCCCTGTTCTGTAGCATCCTAACAGAGGGCCTGACTACACATGCATGCCTGATATGGAGCTTTCAGGAGACAGTAAAATGGGAACAGAAATACAGGTCGGAAACATATCAGAGTGCATTACTAGACCCAAGAGCTGACACTTCAGCCCTTGGCACATGGTTGTAGGGCAGCCAGCGGGCTTCCTCTTTATTTATGAAGGCCAGCACCCCCTACCCCGTCACATGGGATATCGCTGATCTGGCGTTAACACACAGAAAGGCAATTGAATTCTCTCTTACAGTATAGAATAAGGGGCAAGAGTGGGGATGGTCTCAAACAAGTAACAACTTTATACAGCAAGTGAATTGGGCATTTGCATTTGACCCAATCCACAAAAATTCAGGGGCAGAAACTCAGGACTAAAATGCCAACTTACTACAGATGAACAGTACCCGGGAGCCAATATTTCCGATGAACTCAAAGAAGGCGAGCAAAGTACGAAAGCAATGTGGCACGCAGCAGGATATAAGCTTGTTTTTTGAAAGGATAAGCAGCAGAAAAGGCGAAGGCGGTAATGTTGATCCTTACAATGGGCGGAGATGGTGAGGTGGGTGGTGGGCCAGTGCTGAGCCTCGCCAGCGAGCGGCAGATCCCCAAACTCCTTGACTGCTGCCTGTTCTGTCGTTGCCTGGATCCAACTTCCAATCGACAAGAGGAGGGAGCTGGGGGAAGGAAATGCAGACAGACATGATAAGAGATGTGTGTGTGTTTGGGTGGTTATGTTGAGTGGGGGTGGTTCTCCATGACAATGTGATGTCACATGGTGCCACGACGCTGGCAGGAGGAGGGCCAATCCAAGGAATCGCCTAGGCTGGCAGGTATGTACCATCTGCCCCTTCTCCTTACAATCATGTGATAAGTTCTTACCCAGAAACATGTGTTCAGTTCTGGGTCAGCTCTCCATAAGGACATTCAACAAAAAAAGGCTGTGTAAGAAGAGACTATTAAAATGAGGACATGGTTTACATATTAAAATCTAGCAGGGAAGTCTATGAGAACATCAACATGACAGTCTTCAAAGACATTCGGGAAAAGGGGGTATTATCTCTCTTCTAATTACTGTACACGAAGAAGTTAATGAGGCAGGAAGGAAGCGTCTTTTGTAGTAAGAGAAATGCTAGGAAATAAATGGCATCCTAATTGTGGAAAGACAAAAACATGGCAGGAAGCATTGAGGTCTAAGGCTTCATGGCTTCAAGTCTCTTTTGCCAACACCACCTCTATCCATCTTCTGTGGGCTCTGGTCCTGGGACCTCTTCTATTTTTCTTTACACACACTCTAGGTGACCTAATTACATTTCTTGGGTTCAAATATCACCTCTGACTGATGACACACAAATGTACTTAACACCTGCTATACAGACCGGTCTGAATGTCTCACTATATCATCTTAGATGGCCCTCTCGGCCCCCGACCAAACTTAACATGTAAGAAACGGAGCTTCTCATATTTCCTCCCAAACATGCCCTATTACGTCCTCTCTCGCAATTTTCCTCCACATTCAAAAATTGACTTAAACTGTCATTTTCCCAACCGACATATTACAAGATAGCCCTTTCTCTGTTGCGCCACTGCTAAAACTTGACTCAGGCCTCATTTCTCTCCGTTCTCAATTACTGTAACCTACTGTTGGCCTTCCCTGCCTCACCTGTCTCCCCTAAATCTTTCCGCAAACGTTGACTGCTGAACAACTCGCGTTCCTAAATCTGCTGAAATCCCCTCTTCCTGACTTCTCATAAACCTGTATCACACCACTCAATTCTCGTCACTTTTTAAGGCGCTCTACACTCTTCGTGTCCACTGGTGATGAACGGCGTCACGAAAGATGTCTGGTCGCCGTTCGTAGCGCCAAATGTCTCCACCAACTTGTAACTACTTGCTCCCCACAAAAACAGGTTATCGCGGGGGCCAAGATGCGGATTGAGTATAGACACCAAACTTCAGCGCCGTGGACACATCTGAGTGCAGATTGATGTAGTAGCAGGGATCGGTATTTAGAGGTATAAGTGATAGTCAGATGATACTTGCCGAGGGTCAGACACAGGAACAAGGAACCAGAGTGCAAGACAAGGACGTGGAGGCAAAGGGTGTAGCAGTGAACACATGGCATATACAAGGTTATTCTCATGAAGATTGCCAGTCGCCGGCTGAGGCATACTAGTTACACAGGTACCAATGAGTAGCAGACAGCGAGGAGCGCGACAGAAGATTGATCGGTGATAGCTCTGAGGTGCCGGAGAAAGGTGGGAGGAGGCGGAGGAGCTCATTGAAGAGCGATTAGATGATGCGGCCTGGTGTATTTACATCCGCGCGAGCCCCTTGTTGACAGCTGGTCCGCAGGATGAAGGAGAGAACGTCACCGGTATGAGGAAGGAGCGGGCGGCCCTGACACGGGTTCGTGGTAGTGCAGACGAACACGGATCCTGGCACCACAGAGCGGGTCACCCGTATACTGGTTATAGCCTTGCTCTGGATCCGTGTGCTGACCAGGTCCATGTAGGTGCTGGAAATGAATGTGGAGGCAGGAGAGTCGGAGGCCAAACCCCGCGGCAACCAGGACCGGATCTAAAGGTCGCTGAGAAGAGAGAAGGTACGCCTACGACACGAGGGACGGGACGCAATATGTCCCACACCATTCCTGGCTGCAAGCGACGGTAGCCACGAACCATAGGCTGCCCACCCCAAAGTAGCCACAGCTCCATTACCTGGGATCACTGGCACCCACTGTCTTCAGAGTCAATGACCCGAATTAAACAACACCACAGCATAAACTCCAAGTGGGCAGCATCTGAGCACATATCACATCCAAAGTGGTTCAAAAGTTAGCACAAACACCCTGTGGGCTCACATCGGTCACGGCAAATTAGAGCGAGTTGACAAATGTTTAATCTAAGGGGGGGGTATCAGTACACAAAATAAAGCATGACAAGGCCAACGATCAGTAAATTAAATGGGAGGGTGTGTGAGAAGAGTGGGAAACGGTTGTGTTATTGAAACGGCCTACAGGAGGTTCGGTTCGACCCAGGAGCGGGAATTAAAGTCTTTGGAAATGGTGCAGGGCAGTGAGGTAACTGCATGACCAACGTAATCAAAAAGAGCTCACAGCAGCCGATGTCTTTCCCCAGTTAGAGTCCCCTCAATACAGCGGCTGGTCCATAGAGGCAATATGATTTTACTGCACCAATAGGGACTTGTTGCTAGGGGAAGGGGCAGTCAGTGGGTGTGACAGGGTCTACGAGCAGGCTGACCTCAGAGCCCTGTTTACAGGGCCATATCAATCGGAAGACGAAGGGGGGTGGGGCGTTGCAGGCAGGCCAATCGAGAAAGCCAGATCACAGACCGAAGACTCTACTCCTGAGTGCGGAAAACCATTGCCAGCGCAGGAGGGAGAGGGCTGAGGGAGCGTGCTGGGGTTTTGGGAACGAGTGTGATGGGTATGGAAGGGGGGTGGGAGCAGCCTCCTCGCACAGTCCCTTCCTTACAACACTCAGCCCTAATTCTCTCGATACACCATCCCGGACTCGTGTGGTTCTCGCTCAAGGATGTCTTCCTGTCTACCCTTTTGGATCTAAACCCTTGTTAAACTTGCCCATGACTGCCCCACAGCTAGGAATGAGCCTCTCCCTCAATTACTCTCGACTAGCACCCTTCTTATAATTTAACATATGGGTCGCGTTCCCCTCCAAAAATCCGAATAGAAGTATAATAGATAATTAGTTAGGAATACAGCTGGTGACATAGGGGAATAGTTATGCATCTAAACACAAAACTAGCACCCTCTTTATACATTTTATGACCAATCTTAAAACACAACCACTTAAGCGAGAGAATATGAGTAGCTTTTGTGGACGGACACTTTACACCCAGTACATCGGGGCATTGTCCCTTACAGACCACCAAACAACTCCTCCTATGGTCACGTTTTTCTACTTACCAATTAGATGTGTAAAGCTCTACTATTTGATTTATGTACGTGCTTACTGGTGAAGCGCTAGTGACATTAATGGGCACTTATAAACAAAGCGTTAACATTACAACACATAACTAAGAAAATAGGTGAGATGGTGTGAACAGGGGGCCACCGACAGCGGGGGAAGAGACCAGAACAAGTGTCCCAGGACGAGTGGTCTGGCGGGAGGCCCTTGGCAAGTGGGCCCAACCTCATGGACAGGTTGAACTCTTTCCCATGCGAGCCTAGAGTCGATCGTGCGGCTTGCTCCCGGCGCGCGCTTGACGTTCGAGAGAGCCCGGCACGTGACGGGCGGACAGAGAAGCTCATGTGGGACAATCGTGGAGGGAGGCTCACAGCAGGATAGGGAGAGCTGGAAATTGGGGCCACGGCGAAACTAGAGGATTGGCAGCTGGGAAAAGAAGTTGGGCCCATGCCAGAGGGTCAGAGGTCGGGCCCAGTGCTGTGTCAGCATCGTGGCCTGGCTCTCCCAGATTGGGCCTCCCTCACTGTCCACAAACAGGGCCTCCTCTCTGAGCTCACACAGAGGGAGAGCCTGTGACCACTGAGGCTGAAGACCATTTACCCCAAGGTAGGTGAGCTTCTGGCAGGTATGTTTTGTCTGTTTTGGGGGGGTGAGGTGGGTGTTTGTACATACTTAGGGGGCGCTTGTATGTAATTGAGGGGTGTTTTTAAAAAAATGTTGGGCCTGGGGGGGGTTCTATGCTGATTTGGTTTTTTTGTTGGATGTTTGTTTTTTTAATGTATTTAGGGGGCGGGTAAGGGGGTAGGTATGGGTATGGTGTCGGGTGGGGTTTTTTGTAGTTGGGGGGGTGATGGGGTTTTTGCATGTTTGAGGGCCGGGTAGGAGGTTTGTATGGTATTGCTTGGGGTATATGGCTGGAGATTGTGTGGCAGGGGGGGGCGGGAATGAGTCCTTGAGGAGGGGGAGATGTGTGGAGAAGCAGGATTGGGAGTGAAAGTGGGCTGTCTGTGTGAGGTAATTGATGGTAGATGAGAGCGAGAGGAGACGAGGGGTGCAGAGAGGAATGGGATGGGAGTGGAGGTGAGGACGGGAAGGGGGGGAGAAATACAGGGAAAGTGGGAAATAAGAGAGAAGAAGTCGCAAGGTTTGAAAAGGGTGGGGCTTGCCAAGAACTGCCGACACGGGGTCTGTGTGTGGAGGCCCGGTTGGTTTTAAACTTTCTAGTCCTGAACGCTGAATCGTGGTGGGCGGCCGGGGTGTTACCAGTGTGTCCTTGTTTGCAATCAATGTCCATATTGCTTAACATGAACTCTTGTGTTCAATGCAACTCTATGAAACATTTAGGTGAGTTATAGATCCTACTGAATCAGCAGCTGTCTGATTATATTGTCAACAAAACCCAGCGAGAGCGATCTCTGCACGTCAGTGGAACTGCAGAGCCCGTAAAAGTAGTTCTCTGTCAAAACTCCAGAGGAGAAACTCTCTGCAACTTTAAGATGGGTATGGACCTTACAGCAGGCTGTTTCAACATGCTGGTATACTTGATTCCTTGGTTTAGATTTACATCAGAGAAGAGGGTGGACTTTTCAGGGCAAAAGAGATAAATGTTAGCAGGAACCAGGCCGCAACATCAAAAGATATCTGCAGTCTTCACGACTGGTATCCCTCAACCTTCTTCTGCTAAAAACTCAAAATCCTCTGCACCAAGGAGGGAAGAAGATTGACGGGGCTCTATTGGTGGTCCGAGTGGTACATATGAAAACAGAGGAGAGGAAGGTCTGTCCACATTCTGCGAATTGCTCTGAATCCGTGACTTTAGGAGCACGATGGGAGGAGGTGGACACTCCATCAACTCGAAAAAATTATCTAGGATGCTCAGAGAGTTCAGTAACCACTGATATCGTAGTTGTTGGCGACAAGTGGGCTTGCCAGTTCGTAGGAAAGATAAGGATGGATACAGGACGTGGTACTGCTTCTACTTTTCTCTGGTGGAGATAATTCGCTCTCGTTCTCCGTCTGCCCAGTAAAATGGTCTCAAGCGTATGTCAGCATCATTTCCGGACAATATCAGCGTAGATAATCAACGTCATGCTGGTGTGGTTGGGGGGTGATCACGGTTATTATTATTGTTTTAAACACCATCCACGTTTTAAAATATTTTAAAAAATTGTCGGAAGCATATAAGGAATGATAAGTAATTAAATACAATGTATTCGATGCAATTGTTAATGTTTCATGCGATTATGTTGTATTTATTATACATATTTAAAGGAAACCTAGTATATACCATTAATTGGTGTTTTCTTGGGGTAATGATGGTTTAATAAGTACTTTAGAAATCAAGAACTGGAAATGGAGGAAGGAAAAAAAAAAACAACTTACGCTTTATTCTAACATTTACATGGCAAGCACTAAAAATACCAATAGATACATAATTTTTTTAAAATGGTGGTAACGCTCTAAATTAACATAATATCTGCTAGCCTGGCGTCGTTGATGAGAAAAGACCCCATCAATGACAGAAAGCAAGAAAAGTTTGTAAGGAAGGTCACTAGAGGACAAACAACATTATTTAAAAAAAATATGGGGAAATGAAATTTTGATCCTTTTAAGCTTGTTGACAGATCACGGAGAAAACAGCGTAAAAGTGGCCCTGATTCCAGTATAAAAAAAAAGTCTCACTTTGAATTGCTTGAAAGTAGGAACCTAAAGACGTTTATGTGAAATACTCTCTATGATTTCCAGGCCCCAAAATGTGTATTTTTTTAAAAACGATTTCAATATTTTCTTAAACTGAGCCATAAACAAAAAGTTCCCCCCCTTTCCCAAGTCCCAGGGGTCAGTACTACCCTCTGATTTAGATATTGCCGGCTTTGATAAAGCATCGTTACTTGGGGTGATATTCCACCGCTGATAATGGGGGATTTGCCATGTCCAGTATATACCAGACGAATGTTTTGCATCCCTAGACACAATAGTTATGACGCCGAATTACACAAAAAATGGGAATGTCATTTACATAGTATTTGTTCGTTGGCTATTTACACATCCTGTTCTAGTATCATTTAATAGTAATGCCTCCGATTGTGTGAGGAATTGCATCAATAAGGTTCAATCCAGGCTGTAGGGTGAAATGCACGCACAACACTTGCATTCAGAATACACACGCGCATGAATACACACACTATACACAGGAAGCTCGGAACCCCAAACCCGCCCAACATCATAAACTATTGTGTCAATAGAGGAAGTGCACGCGGGGTTGGTGACCGGCTGTAGATCACAGATAAGACAGAAGCCCACGGTGTTACATCCAACAGAAAGTTATATAGCTAAATACCTTAGTGTTCTCTTTGTATTAAGTTAAGGGTCATCTAGTTAACTAGATTGTTCCACTAAAGTAGCCCAGCCGGTAAACCATCCCATTTAGACAGGTCCTACACTATACCTTGCAAACGTCTCTAACCTCGTCTGAATGGAGGGAGAATGGCTCTACACAAGAGACAGGTCACTCACAGGTGTTTGTAACAGGACCTCCACTATTAAAAGGTGGGATGGGTGAGCTTTAAACATGGGGAAGATGGGGCCTTAGTTAACCCCAAAAATGTTTTCAGAGATAGAAACTGGTAACAAAGGACCACAGCTGACTCGCGTGGCAACGCGGGCCGGGTGTCTCCTAGCTAGTACTAGTTATTAAGGAGGAGCTGTGGGAGTGGGAGCCTAAGTATACAACAAAAGTCACCACTAGCATTCCAATGCAACATGCAATTCCAAGCTACTACAACTAATTATCTGCCCTGTATTCTACAAAAAGTAAGGGCTTAGGTTCAAATGTTGTGGCAAAAGTATTCCAAGCGTTGCTGTGACCAGTCATATTAGTCGGTTATTTGTAACAGTGCCACACTTTGGGCGTGCGGGTTTTGCAAGCTTGGGGTGGTGGGTACATGAGAGTGCCAGTAATCATAATGGAGACACACAAACGAGAGCAGAAGGTAATAAGGGCTGACTTCTGGAGCTTACACTCTACAGGGGAAGCACATGGCAGGGCAAGTGTTTCAAGGGTAAGTGGCTGACATTGATGTGGGACGGGAGTATGAGGTTAGATGTGGGGTCTGCCAGCTGGCATGATGCCATAAGGTTTGGGGGTGTGTGTGGTTATTAATAGGTGTTCGATAGCGGGGAGTTTGGTCTCCAGTGCACAGCTAGTCCCAATAGGATTGGATGGGCGGGGGGAAGGTGGATATTAGGGGTATGAAAAAGGATTTATTAAACACTTTGCATTTTTCGCCGGAGTTTGTAAATGCCTGAAGCTGGGGGGAGGAGTGATGATGGTGTGTGGTGGGAACCCCAGAGAGAGGGGCAGACAGAGGAGAGTCTTGTAGGAGGGAGTGGAGAGGATGGTGATAAGCAGGAGGAGCGGAAAGAGGTCATGGGCGACGCATAGTGGGCGTTTTGGGATATATTCGGGGGGTTGAGGGCTGGAGATGTAGGGGGGGAGCATCCTTGAGAGTTTTATAAGTCAGAAGTAGGGTTTCAATTTGATTCTAGAAGATATGGAAGTGAGTATAGGGGTTTGCGTAGTGGAGCAGCAAGAGTCGGGTGAGTGGTGAGTGAGGGTAGATGAGTTCTGGCAGCCGCACTTTGGTAGATTGGAGTTGGGCGATGTGGATAAAGGGGAATGAAACTTAGAAGCGTTGCTAGTCTCAAGGTGGGACAGGAATGAGTGAGTGAATTAGGATTTTAGTTTCATCAGCGTGAGGGTAGGGTTGTATCCTGGCAAATTTCGAGGTGGAGGTGGCAAGACTTAGTAAGGATTAAATAGAGGAGTGGAGGAGAGGCGGAACAGTGAAAATGACCCCAAGGCAGGGCGGGTTGGTGTGTTGTGATGAAATGATGGTATATTGATAGTGAGGAAGAGTCTTGCGTATTGATGATAGTGGAAGGGTAAAGAATATTAATTATGTTTTGGACACGTTAAGCTTTAGGTAACGGTGGGACACCCAGGAGGAGATGCAGAAGAGAGAACTGGTGGCACGGGGACATGGAGCCATGGGAGAGGTCATGGGGAGAGGAGAGGTAGATTCTGGCGTCATCAGCCATTAGAGGATGATACGAAAGGCCAAACGATATATTTTAAGTGTTTATTCAGAGAGGCTCTGTTCAAAGATAGCCTGTACCTCACCTTTGGTCCCAGCAGTGGGATCAGCAGCGTGACTGTTTTTGACTACCTATATTTGGGTCTGTTGATACATAGATACGTTTTTTACCGTTGGGAAATGTAGATTCGGGACTCAGCTCTTTTTTTTTAAGTTAATTTAAAGTATTTGATCCATGTTGTATTTTTTGTAATTACTGTTTGATATCCATTTATTCTCCATTACATTTTTATACAAGGGCTATGATTTGATCTTTCTATCAGTATCGGGTTTTACTAGTTAACATTATATATTATCTGTTTTAATAATTATTTCACATTTAATTAAATGTTTCAAATTTGTATTAAGGGTTTCTGATAATCAAATCATTTATAATTTATGTTTTTATAGTACAATTTTAAAAACCTTGTGGAGTCTTGTTGTTTGGCTCATTTGCATCACATATTTAATGCAAAAAATTTGTCGACAATGTATATATGGTCTTTCTGCTACCGTATAACGTTTCAATATTTGAAATGTCGTTTTTAGGAAATTCATTATATTGTTCTTTAATGTGCAAAGGTTAGGGGTAGTAAGCATGTTTTTAGTTTAAATGTGTTTTAGATTTTCTTACTGCCGAAGTGTTACATTTGTATCTTTAAAAGATTGTAGTGAAACTCTGAGGAGAGTTTGCCTTCACTAAATTTGTAGTATTTGGTAGGCCTTGAGGTTTACACGCTGTGATGCAATGGAGGCAGAGCTCCGAGATTATTTGTGCGATTTTTTCGCAATTGGGAACTTTTTACGATTTGCACATTTCCGGCTATAATAACTTAGGAGGGTCAGAATATCAAACAACCCTGAGGAAGCCGGAATACAGAAGGCAAAGCGAGTAGGGTTTTCTGACCCCGAGGAGCCATTAAGCCAGTAACCAGGACGTCTGGACTACGCGAGGTACCGTTGCTGCAGCCGCGCGCAGACCGCGGACGTTCCGGCGCCGACAGCCATGAGGATCAAGGCTGCTGGAGTGGAGGAACATATCTAAGGACCAGTGGGCCGGATCGATTAGGGCCATCCAAAAGTGGTGAGAGTGCCCTTACAACACCCATGCGTCAAGGAGATGGGAAAATGTGGTCTCTCTTGATGGGCTGCTCTTCCCCCTTGTTATGGGGAATAGCCCAGCGGAGTGTAGAAGGTGTAAGGTGCTGACAAGGAGGGAGGCATCGATCCAAGCCAACCACTCAGTGGTCGATGAAGCTAGGGCGGGCTTCAAAGTTGCTCTGTTTTGAATAGCAGAGGCGATTGGCTTCGTTTTTGAAGCCTGAAAAGTTTGCCTCGCAGCGGACCAAGTCCTGTCTTTTGCACCCAAGTTCTCAAAATCGAATGGAGGGGTCGCGGCTAGGAATTGGAGCCGAAAGAGAACCGGAGAAACCGGGGGGCATATACCGGCAGGGTAAGATCATCAAGGCGGGGCCTTCGCCTGCACCTTGGAAAGAATTAGATTTGTACCCCCGACCCCAGTTAAGTGGATTTGAACGGTTCCAGGGTATTTTTCTCTTGTAGTGGGGTACCAAAATATACACCAATTTGTTTTATATCTTGTTCGGCATAATGAATTGATCCCGGTTATAATCTATAAATGGTGTAAAAAGTACCTGGTCCCAGTGACATGTGTACTTACACGTGTATTTGCGTGTTTGGTGTGGTGGGTGGATCGACGTCTTCACTGTCACAATGGAGCCTTATATATCTAGATGATGGATGGATAGATGGACTATATCTGATGCAGGTGTGTATAGATTGGCAGGTAGATATTGGTCTGGTATTGCACACAGTTAGAGACAATGTATGGCCTGAATTGCCTTTCAAACTCCTTTCGTCTGCAAGAGAGGAATGTCTCTTTCTCTTTCACCTCTTATAGTTTCTCCCTTAGTGACGCCCTCCAGTCCCCCCTGAAGTGTGTGTGGAAACCCGGTGGCCACCAGTTAGGACGTTGGGGGTACGGATGCTGTGGGAAGGAGGAGTGGCCATTGCAAGCTCGCTGAAGATAAGGATTCTCATTTATGTGGAGGGTCACTGATGCCCCCCAGTGGGTGCTGACTGCCGCCACACTGCTTGTTGTGTGAGTCTCGTAAGAGTAACCTCTTATCTCTCAGAGAGGTCTGTGTTATCCGAGCCGTGACATGAGGGGATCTGAGGGACTGTTAGGCAGAAATGTTGTTCACGCCCACCCATAGAGTTTACAAGTAATTAATGGTGGTACTATTAATACCACTACTAGTTTACCACTATACAACTACTATTGAACCATTACTATACTGCCACTACATCATACCACTAGTAGCTTAAAATGCAGTATCCCAAAACTTCATACTCAGAGCGACAATACTCGCTGCTCTAGGTACGGTTTTGTTCATTGCAAAATTACCTACCATGGGAATGGTGAATGTGCAGTATCGGTAAAGCGGTTGTAATCTGGTTAATTCAATCATCAATTAAGCCATGTCTTTTTATTACCCCCTTCCTTATAAAGGGGTCAGAGGCGGCCGTTATGGGGAAAGCCCTCAAAATTAATGTCCCCCTGACATTTGCTGAAATTCCCTTTCCTTGGTGCTAGTAATGATTCCTGTGCTGTATGGCGCAGAGATCGGGGACCCCAAAAAAACGGTCAACGACTGACAGGGTTGCTCGGACAGTCTTTACACGCGGCACTCACGAATGCATTTACATACGGTAATGATCACTCAGGCAACATGCGCCGGTGAAATAAAAATATAAAAAAGTGAGCAACCAAACAAACTCAACCGTGGTGAAAGCAATGGCTTATAGTGATAATGAGAAAAGCAGTTCCTAATAAATATTGTGAAATTAAACCAAGTTGAAAATGTTAGGCAAAACACTACTGGGAAGGGGATAAATATATACATACGGAACGTGGGTAGGAGAATGCAGCTCTTGGGAAGAGAGTGTCCCCACTCACTGAGCCGCTGCCTCTGCCTTCCCCACTCACTGAGTCCTCCCTCTACCTTCCTCACTCACTGAGCCGCTGTCTCCTCATCTGTCACTTCCAACTAGCTCAGTGAGCCAGGTGCTGTAGCCCTTTGGGGAGACGCTCAGAGGACAAGAGAGGTAGGTCAGAGAGGAGAAGCTGTGTGCTGCACTGTGACTTCAGGCCTGCAGGGAGCGCTGCTCATGGTAAGTGTGTGTGTGTATATATATGTAATGCCATTGACTGAGTGGGGTTTATTCTACCTCTCTCCCCTTTCCCCCCAGTTATTGTATATATATATGTAGCCAGGTCCCCCTCTGGGCTCCCCTCCCCTTGTTGAATTGGCCGCTCATGCGCAGAAGCACTCGAGCATGCACAGAGGATATTCCGAGTAGCAGCGGCCATCTTGTTCCACCTTGTGCATGCGCAGGAGCTAGTATAGCAGCGGCTATTACACCCAAAGCCCCGCAGGGGAACTACAAGCCCAAGCAGCCCCCGGGGCGAAGACCACATGGCGTGCAACAGCCAATAAGGGCTGCCAGGATATCTGCAACCTAGAAAGATACATTTGGCGTGCTTCAGGGACCATGCCAGTCGGAGCCAGGACATAGTAGGAGAAGGTAGGGTCTGACTGTCAGAGGCACTAGGCCAGAGACCCCCACCTTAAGTGTCAGATAGGCCCCACTCACATGTAGGTTGTGGCTGCTTCAGGGAATGTCCCCTGATAGGGACATTTCCTCAGTAGCCGGATAGTGATGAACATCAGTGAAGACGCTGCGCGGTGATTTGCGGCCTGTGGCCAGGGACCCGACCACCTACGCACAGAGACTCTTAAAAGTGGGACCCTTCTACCGGAGACCACCCGACGCAGTGACATCGCTGGATCAGCGGATCCCCATCCCTAAGTCGGTCACACTGCGTACTGAAGTACTTGGCAGGTACCTCAACCAAGTGCACTAACAATTCACAGGGTTCACAACAATTTGGGTGGGCCTGACATTGGGAGAAGGACATCAGGCTATTGGTGCCTGGCACCCAATGTACTTTGGGGACTCTCCGTTGGTGTACTGTATGCGGTGACATATATATATATATATATATATATATATATATATATATATATACTGTGTGTTACAGGGTACTGTGAGATATATTCAGTAAAGGTTGTTCTTATCTACGTGCGTGGGTATTACTGTTTACATGTTCCTGTGAGGGGTTTATCCTGCTAAGTTGGGATCCCTCTCAGGTGGAGGCGCTGCACTGAAGCGAACACATTATCGCCTCAGGCCTTCTGTGAGCCATAAGGTAACGGAATTAAAAGTGAACAATTTATTGAAATAACATAGTAAGTGTTAACTTGCATATAAAACAACTCTCCAGCTCCTGTAGCCGCCTGGAGCGCTCCGTCGCAGTTACTTCCTACTTCCGCGTCCGACTGCAGGACCGCAATAGGGAGAACTCGTGGGGGCTACGGCAGCCTTCTGAGTCCAAAAGGATGCACGTACCAACAGGGAACAACGCGGAAAAACTTTCCTTCGTCGGGTTCCTCAATCCCCGATGCAGAAGGTGGACATTGCTGCACGGCTGATTCCCGGTTTGTCAGCGTGCTGTAGCAGCGCGAGGACCCCGCACTCCCTCTTGAAGAGACAGCTGGTTACCTTTGACTCTGTTCGCATAGCAAAAGGCCACCTCACTTAAGCTCCGCTCGCTTGTAAATGAATGAACCAGCAGACTCCGATTTTCACAAAGAATTCTCCCGTCGCTCAGTGCTCGTTGTATGAAAGTCCTTAGAGCAGCTGATAGGTTTTAAAATAAGAGCATTAACCCTGACGGAGCACGCTGACGGACCGGGGATCAGCTGTGCGGCTTTATCCCCCCCCCCCCCCTTTCCACCTTCCCCCTCTCCATGGGGTATTTCGTCTGAGCTGAAATGATCACATCAAATACCATCTATTATCCGGATCGGCATACTTGTGGTCTCCAGGAAGAAGGAGGCACAGCTGACGGATTTTGTGGTTACTCTTTACTGTATGTTTACGAGTGGGTGAGAACAAACCTAAGCCCCAATACACAGCATTGGATTTAACCTCACAATCTCCGTTTTGATTCTTGTCTTTGGACTACCATTGATACACATTATATGTGAACATTCTCCCTTGATACAATATATCCCTTTACCATTGTGTGGTTGCATTTGAAACACATTTTCCTATATAGTTGCAGCTTTGTGATAGGCATTCGTTAGTTTTTTATTGTTCTATACATATATATATATTTGTTTATGTCTTTTATATTTGTCTCATCGTTTATCAACTTAGGGGCACTATTTGTCTATTTTTTAATAGATTTGTCTAACATACTTTTGGATAGTTGCGCTCTTTCTCTTTTTTGTATTTTGCTTTTTGGGTTAGGTTACCCCTACTAGAGCTTCATTATTATCCATAGTCAAATGCATTATTAGTTTTTTTCAATTTGTTGTCCAATTGCATTCATTAAAATTATTTCCATTAATTTTTAGTTTAGTATATTTATTCATTAGTTATCACTTTTCCAATTCGAGCGCTGGTTCTTTTTTTCTTTTTATCTATAGAATATATCTATATATCTCTATTATCTATATATTATATATATATATTATATTTAGCTTGATATACTCAGCGTTGCCCGATGTAATTTTCCCGCACCCTCCTCTGTCTCCACTTCCCCCTGTCTCTCTCTGCTCCCCCCCTCCCTCTCTCCTCATTCACCTATCTGCCCCACTCTCTCTTTCTCCCCCCGTTCACAGCAATCCGGTCCCTCCTGCACTGAATGTGGCCCCCCCCCCTCCCTCACAGCTCCGGTCTCCCCCCCCCTCTTCACAGCTCCGTTCACCCCCCCCCCCGTTCACAGCTCTGTCACTCCCCCTTCACAGCTCCGGTCCCCCCCCTTCACATCTCCGGTTTCCCCCTCCTTCACAGCGGGGTATCTCCACTCTCTCTGTGTGTATATAATATATGTATCTCCCCTCTCTGTGTGTGTGTGTGTGTGTAATATATGAATGTCCCCTCTCTCTGTGTGTGTATATAATATATGTATCTCTGCTCTCTGTGTGTGTGTGTGTGTGTGTATATAATATATGTATCTCCCCTCTCTCTCTGAGTGTATATAATAACGTCACCCTGCCTTGCACTCAGAGACCATGAGAGCCAAAACCCGCCCCGTAGTCAGGCATTGAGAGCCAATGACGGCCAAGGCTCACCCCGCAGTCAGCCAATGGGAGAGCTTGACAGCCAATGAGAGCGCACACAAACCCACAGACAAACAGATTTTGAGTTTTATATATATAGATATATTCCTACCCTGTCGTATACAAAATATGCCTCAAAATAGGAGAACAGGTCTAACTGCTTTCTGTTCTCCTCGTGCCAGTAAAAATAAAACAAAGTATTTCCTGGACAAATATTCATGTGGGTCACTGTGATATTATAATGTCATATCCACATACCGTACCGGTAAACCAAAACTTTTGTATTGAGCGAAACTGACTCATCAACTTTGTCGACTTCATTATTTTGAGGGTATTATTCGCCTTGACCTTTATTATCTATAAAGGGCTGTGCAGCAGCATGGTATTAAAGATCGGGGAGATGCATATACATTAGGATGGAAATCTGCAGAGATGTGTTTTTTTTTTACATTGATTGTGGAAGGACTCGTAGGAAAAGTGGGTCTTCTTGCAGAGGACATGATGATCTGCAACGGGGGTGAACACAATAACGAATGATTTAGGTGAAGCGTCCTTATTCTATAGACTGGGATGTCATGGGAGAACAGGTCTTTTAACACCTTTTAACTGGGATCATTTACTAGGCAGAACACAGTAGTGGAATAAAATTGGGTTTATTTAAGTAATAATACCCGAAGAACAGGGCATTACTGGCCAATAATGCCCTGGCTGGAAGAGTTCGCAGAGGGACTTTAACCCAGCCAGGGCGTTATTGGCCAGTAATGCCCTGTTCTGAGGGGATTATTACTATTATAGGCTAAATGTAGGCTTATTTCATAAATAGTAGACACTTTTGTATAGTTAAATAGATTTTTTTATTAAAATAAAATGGTAAATACATGAAACTACCTCTATATACTCATACACTGCAGATATCTATATCAACACACTGCCGCCCCCTCTATGTACACACACACACAGCAGCTCACACACAAACTGCTGCTACACACACACACAAAACAGCACACCACACACAACACAGTGCCTCTACACACACACTGGAGCTCTAGACACACAGCATCTTCTCTACACTCACTACACAGCACCTCTACACACACAGCAGCAGCTCTACACACACAGCAGCTCTACACACACACAAACTCTACATGCTGCTACTGTACATACACATGCTACACCCATAAACACTGCTACTGACACACACACACACACTGGAGCTCTATACACACACACACACACACACACACACACACACACACACACCACACCCATACCCTATCTCTATACACACACACAACACACACACACACCACACATCCAGCTCTACACTCATCCACACACACTTGCTACACATACAACAAGCACAACACACACCACTGCAGCCACAAAAAAAATGCAGCCACTTACTAAACGTTGCACTCTCCCCCCAGCTTTACACACAACACAACACAGCACCTCTACACACATCCCCCCCCCCCCCACACACACACACACTGAACCTCTAACACAACACACTTACTTATATGCATTATCTCCTCCCCCCCCCCCCCCAATTCAACTGAATCTGCTCAGAAAATCTCAGTCACTCGGGAGGGGGAGGAGTCAAACCGTGGCTGATACTTTTTGACCAATCCCCTGCCATGTCTCTGAGCTTTTACTTAATTCAAACCAATCCCCTGCCCTGTCTCAGCTGTTCTGAAAGCTGATGGCTGAAATAAACAGATGAAAACTTCTTTTTGCAAGCTGCTGAAATTCAGGCATTACTGTGGATAATCTCGGAATTTTAACCAATCAGAAGCAGGGTTTTCAATAATGCCCTGAATTTTGCGCTTTAGCCTATATCTAATACAATCCGCAGAAATACATGGAATACAATGCACAGAGAATACACACTTACTGGGGGTCTGGGGTCGAAAACTAGCCTCAAATAGGTGCAGGGCGGCTGCTTGGGGGGCTTACCCTGACCGGATATCCACCACGACTTTCTGGTCCTCTTTTCAGCTAAAACCCTTAGCCACGATCGCTACTTTCATTTCTGAGAACTTTGACTTTGCGTCTGACTTAGTCTCTGCTGGGCCGGCTTTCTCTTCTAGCTTCGAAATGAAGCCGGCTGCTCTGCTATTTGTTACAGAGTAACTTTGAAAAGCCCGCCCGCTCTTCACCGACTCGAGACAAGATGGTCTGGTTCTCTGCCTCGGCCACTCCTTACATACCCTCCACCTGCTGTTCATCTTCAGCATGAAAGTAGGAGGAGCGACCAATCAGAGCGTGGGAATTCCCTCCCACTAGCCAATAGAAACGGCTCGTCTCTTGGCTGATGTCAGAGGAGGAGGTGTGTCCAAGTTGGCTCGAAAAGCCGGGGTGGACGAAAATATGGAATGGCCAATGGAAACTCACCTACACTGACTCTTACCCCAGCTAACCCAAATGACACCCGCTGGGCAGGCTCCACCAGGTCTGGCAGACGCAAAGGTGTCCCCACTTGTCCCTTGTTTCTCTAGACCTGGCAAATCGCCCATCCTCGCCCACCAACGTTTTTGTCACCTCTGGATTCCTCCCTCCTTTGAACTTCCGATCTTATGCAGACATCCTGGCACTTATGTGGATGCCTGGGCTGAGTGCATAGTCATTTACAAAGTATGCACAAACATTATAAAACATGTTCTAATAAAGTATATGTCTTGGGGACTTTATACTGTGTGAGGGAAATGGGTCTGGGATACTTGGGATCGAAAACCAGGATTCTGGGGGACACTGTAGCCCCGGTGTAATTCACCCTGCTCCCTCAAATCATGCTTTCACGTCGGGGAGAATTACCGGTAGTCCTAGCATTGTCCCCCGAACTCCTGCAAACAAGACAAATGCATTTGACCCAAAAATCCCACCTAAAACTTACATTCTTAAAATTTTATGTTTCTGGGCAGGGAACAGGTAAAACCAGGAGTCAATTTTCCCTCTACTTTGCATGGGACTTCCATACACATACCCTGTCTTCATCTACAGACAGGTCTCTGAATGAACGCGATTTGCGGGTAACATACCAGTACTACCGGTTACTCCGCAGCAAACATTTAATAACTTTTTAAGTCTAGTCCCCGCAGTATCCACCCTTAAACTCCCGTTCCCAAAGTCCTGTTCTGTAGCTATCTCCTAACAGAGGGCCTGACTACACATGGCATGCCTAGATATAGCTTCAGGAGACAGTAAAATGGAACAGAAATACAGGAAAAACATATCAGAGTGCATTACTAACCCAAGAGCTGACACTTCAGCCCTGGCACATGGTTGTAGGGCCAGCCACCGGGCTTCATCATCTTTATTATGAAGGCCAGCTACCCCTACCGTCACATGGGATATCGCTGATCTGCGTTAACACACAGAAAGGCCAATTGAAATTCTCTCTACAGTATAGAATAAGGGTCAAGAGTGGGATGGTCTCAACAAGTACAACTTTATACCAGCAGTGAAATATTGGGCTTTGCATTTGACCCAATCCACAAAAATTCAGGGGCAGAACTCGGACTAAAATCAACTACTACAGAGGAACAGTACCCGGGAGCCAATATTATTCCGATGAACTCAAAGAAGGCGAGCAAGTACGAAAGCAATGTGGCACGCAGCAGGATATAAGCTTGTTTTTTGGAAAGGTATAACAGCAGAAAAAGGCGGTAATGTTGACTCCTTACAATGGGCGGAGATGGTGAGTGGGTGGTGGGCCAGTGCTGGCGCCCTCGCCAGCAGCGGCAGATCCCCAAACTCTTGACTGCTGCCTGTTCCTGTCGTTGCCTGGATCCAACTTCCACTCGACAAAGGAGGGAGCTGGGGGAAGGAATGCAGACAGACATAGATAAGAGATTGTGTGTGTGTTTGGGGTTATTGTTGAGTGGGGGTGTCTCCATGACAATGTGATGTCACATGGTGCCACGACGCTGGCAGGAGGAGGGCCACTCCAAGGAATCGCCTAGGCTGGCAGGTATGTACCATCTGCCCTTCTCCTTACAGATCATTGATAAGTTCTTACCCAGAACACTGTGTTCAGTCTCTGGAGTCCAGTATCTCCATAAGAGACATCAACAAAATAAAGGCTGTGTAAAGGAGCTATTAAAATGAGACATGGTTTACATATTAAAATCAGCAGGGAGTCTAGAAAACATCAACATGTCCAGCTCAAAGACATTCGGGAAAAGGGGGTATTATCTTCTTCTTCTAATTACTGTACATCGAAGATATTTAAATGAGGCAGGAAGGAAGCGTCTTTTGTAGTAAGAGAAATGCTAGGAAATAAATGGGCATCCTAATTGTGGAAAGACAAAAACATGTCAGGAGCATTGAGGTCTAAGGCTTCATGGCTTCAATGTCTCTTTTGCCAACACCACCACTCTATCGATCTCTCTGTGGGCTCGTCCTGGGACCTCTTCTATTTTCTCTTTACACACCACTCTAGGTGACCTAATTACATTTCTTGGGTTCAAATATCACCTCTGCTGATGACACACAAATGTACTTAACACCTGCTATACAACCAGTGTCTGAATGTCTCCACTATATCATCTTAGATGGCCCTCGGCCGACCAAACTTAACATGTAAGAAACGGAGCTTCTCATATTTCCTCCCAAACATTGCCCTATTACGTCCTCTCTCTCGCAATTTCCTCTCACATTCAAAATTTAACTTAAACCTGTCATTTTTCCCAACGCAATATTACAAAGATAGCCCTTTCTCTGTTGCGCCACTGCTAAAACTCTGACTCAGGCCCTCATTTCTCCCCCGTCTCAATTACTGTAACCTACTGTCTGGCCTTCCTGCTCTCACCTGTCTCCCTACACTTTCCTAACGTTGCTGCTGAACAACTGCGCTTCCTAATCCTGCTGAAATCCCTCTCCTGATTCCTCTCAAATCCTGTATCACACACACTCAATTCTCGTCACTTTTAAGGCTATACACTCTTCTGTCCCTGTGATGAACGGTCGTCACGAAGATTCTGGTGACGCCCGTAGCGCCAAATCTCTCACCCAACTGTAACTACGTGCTCACCCACAAACAAGGTGTATCGCGGGGCAAGATGGGATTGTATAGACACCAAACTTCAGCCCGTGGACACATCTAGTGCAGATTGATGGTAGTAGCGGGTCGGTATTGTGAGAGGTAAGGATAGTCAGAGATACTTGCCGAGGTCAGAAACAGGAACAAGGAACCAAGTGCAAGACAAGACTGGAGGCAAGGTTAGCAGTGAACACTTGGCATATACAAAGGTTTATTCTCATGCGATTTGCCAGTGCGCCGGCTGAGCATATATAGTACACAGGTACCATGAGGTAGCAGACAGGAGAGGCGCGACAGTAAATTGATCGGGATCTGCTGACGGTGCAGGAGAACAGGTGTGGGGAGGATCCCTGAAGAGGATAGATGATGCGGCTTGGTATTTACATCCGCGGAGCCCTTGTATGGCATCTGGTCCCAGGAGAAGGAGAAGCGTCACGATGACGGAAGGAGCGGGCGCCTGATCACGGGTTGTGGTAGTGCAGAGCGAATCACGATCCTGGCACCAACACAGCGGGTCACCCGTATACTGAGTTTACTCAGACTCTGCTGCTGGGAATGTGCCGTGGTCCTGCTGACCGCAAGGTACCCCTGCTCAGGCTTGGGCAAAATGGTGCCCCAAAACATCCCCTGCTATCCCTGCCTTGCACTGCTAGAAGGGTAGTTACACCCAGAACCACTAGGGGCCCCCCCCCAAGAGCCACGCTCCTATCCTGGGATAACTGCCCACCCACTTTGTAGTCACTGACCCCAATTAAACACCCCAGCCTAAACTCCCTAGTGGGCAGCATCTGAGCACATATCACCATCCACAGTGGTTCAAAAGTTACACAAACCCCTGTGGGCTCACACTCGGTCACGGCAGATAAGCGATTGAACAATGTTTAATCTAAGGGGTACAGTACACAAAAATAACAGACAGGCCAACATCAGTAAATAAACTGGGAGGGTGGTGAGAAAGGAAACGGTTTGTTATTGAAACGTACAGGGGTTCGTTCACACCCAGGAGCGGAATAAATTCTTGGAATGGTGCAGGGCAGTGAGGTAACTGCACTGACCAACGTACTCAAAAAGAGCTACAGCAGCCGACTGTCTTTCCCCAGTGAGTCTCCCCTCAACAGGCTGTGCTGGCTAGAAACTATGAGTTTACTGCACCATCAGGGACTTGTTGCTAGGGGAATGGGGCCAGTCAGGGGACTCTACAGCAGGCTGACCTCATAGCCCTTGTTCCAGGGCCAATCAATCGGAAGACGAGGGGGTGGGGCTTGCACAGGCCATCAGAAAGCCAGATTCACAACCAAGAACTCTCCCTGGTGCGAAAACTCATTGCCAGCGCAGGGAGAGGGCTGAGGGAGGTGCTGGGGTTTTGGGAACGAGGGTCTGGGGTCTGGAAGGGGGGCTGGGGCAGCCCCCTCCGTCACAGTCCCTCCTTACAACCTCAGCCCTAATTCTCTCGATACACACTCCCGACTCTTGTGTTCTGCTCAAGGATGTCTTCTGTCTACCCTTTTGGATCTAAAGCCCTCTTTAAACCTTCCCCACTGACTGCCCCACACCTCTGGAATGCCCTTCCCCTCAATACCCGACTAGCACCCTCTTTATATAATTAACTATGGTGTCCGCTCTCCAAAAATCCATAATATACTAGATAATTAGTAGGAATACAGCTGGTGCATAGGAATAGTGTTATATGCAAACACAAACTAGCACCCTCTTTATCCACTTTTGACCATCTTAAAACACACCACCTTAAGAAGCATATGAGTACTTTGTGGCTGACACTTTACAAACCCCATACATCGGCATTGTCCCCTTACAGACACACCTAACATTAAACCCTCCTAACCCGAAAATTTGTATTCATGAAACCGTCTCTCTTTCGGGGTTTTTAAGATTACCTTTTGCGATGGCAACCATCAGAATCGTATCTTATGGCCAGAGTGCACGTAGAAATGTTCGCCAACAGGGCTGTATCTTTTAGTGACACGCCGTTGAGTGGATGCTGTGGCCGATTGCAGGCTTCATTATATTGTTTAGCTTAGACCCGCCGCGCCCATCTCACCTACAGAATTGTCGACAGCAATTCACAAAGCCACCAGAAGTACAAGAAGTGATCTCCTTGAATACAAACAGAAGGAGACAAGCGGACAGGGACCTTGGGTGGTCAACATATACCCACACCTAGGAGCCGCTCGCAAGATACATGAACTACAACCCATCCTCCAGGAAGATACAAGACTGCAACAGGTCTCCCGAAGCACCATTATTATCATACAGACAAACCCAATAACTCAGAATCTATGGTGAGGAGTAAGATTCAGCAGTACAAACGAATGTGGGACAAAACCATGCCAGGACCCAAGAGGCAAAACCAAGGCGAAGTGCTCTAACACGCGGGACACAATACATACCACACAGGAATCGGGAAGAATTCCACAAAATCAGGGGGGAAGGTTCACCTTTTCCCTACAGCAATGTCGTGTACCTCATCATGTGCAACATGGCAATGCATGCCCAGGAGGCTGCTACTACAGAGGTGAGTAAGTGTGCAGGGGCTAAACAATGAGAAGGAAATCACCCTAGCACTCCGTAACACGACATCACCACCGCGGAACAATAGAGACAGTCCGGTGGGCGACAAACATGAGAGTCATCTGACTGACTGGCCATAAGAGTTGAACGATCTGAGGGTGCTATACTCAAAGGTATCTTAAAAACCCCGAAAGACGAGACGGTTGTCATGAATACAACAATTTATTGAACAAACTGTTGAGGACATCTTAGCAGTGGCCTAAAAAGAGATCGAAAAGTTTTGAGTCATTTACTGATCAGTAAGTGAGAATTGAATCTCGTCCGGATAGCGCTAAAGGCCGCGGTCTGTAATTACGTGTGCTAATGTGCTGCACACAAATCACAGCTGTCTCTCACACCTACTAATACTCCTGTTTTTCCATCCCAATACACATAGGGACACTAAGTACCAACACACACTTGTTTAGTTGTTGCTAAAAACTATAGCATTCCCACACCCACCCAACAACATTTATATCCACTCCCACTCCACACACACTTGTGTAAAGCACTTTATTATGGGGGCTTCCATTCATTTTTATTCACACTGATCACATACACACGCTTTAGTCACTTGACTTTCAGTAAACCTTTTGACACCTCTAGCCTAAAACACATCCACACCGGGGAAGGAAACAAGCACAGATAAAACAGTCCAAGAGACCACTGTTTTGTAAGTCTACCTTTTGCTTCATTCATGTAAAATCGCCGAAGAAGAGATCAGTGATCTCAGAAAGCTCGCACAAATTAAAATAAAGCATTTGTCTAGCCACAGACGGTATCATCATTTATTTTTTGATTATCTATATATATATATATATATATATAATATATATAATATTAAATATATTATATATATGTTCATGGGGGTAAAAAAAGTGACAAAAAAACTCCACAGTAAAGCATTATAGGAACTGTAATATTACCTGGGAGTGCGCAATGTTGCATGTATTAGACAGGTGCTGTACAACCCCTGGTCTTGTTGCAACCATTTTACTCGCAACACAGCACACAGCACTTCCATGCGATGCAAGGGATTTGACTGGGAGAGTATTGATCATGCCTGCGCACCACTGTGCCCCTTTATCTCAGCTAATCAGACCAAGGAAAACCCTAGCCAATGCATGCTGCTTCTATAAAACACAGCGTTCTATAAGCAAGGGCTGGTGAGAGGCATAAGCTAGCAGTAAACCCTTCACAGGACATGTTTAAAACCTTGATGCGGATCACTCAGATGTGAGTTGGTTGCTGGTTGATTTGCTGGTTTTGAGATAGTAAGAAGGTAAGTAATCACACCACTATTATATAAGGTATAACAATTTGTTCATGTAATGTGGAGGCTTGGAGATAAAAGGTGGCACTTAGTGTGTCTCATCTTGGCATGTCCCTTTCCCCCAGAATCCGTGTGCTGCAATGGAAGTGCTGTGTGCTGGGCGATATGGTGAAAGAAAGGGTTGCAGACCTGTGTGCTGCAGATATTCCCAGGAACCAGGAAAAACCCTCTGTTTAGGCCGCAGTGTCCTCTGGAACACGCAGAGCGGGCACCCCCACAGACACGAACCAGACCCTGGAGACTGGTAAAAGAGCCCCTGATTACACGGTACCATATCGTGGACTTTGGGGTTGCAGGGGGTTGTAAGGAGCATCCTCCCAGCCCCTGCGATAGGGACAGGGAGTGGTAGCCAGCCCTTTACAAAGGGAATAGTTGTTTACTTTTTATTTGACCGACTGACATGAAGCCGTAACTGTTTTTGAAGCTACGGGCAGCTAAATAAAAGCCAAAGTTTATTTCTCTCACATCTGCACTTGTCCTCCTCTGCACTTGTCTCCTACAGTCACCCACTGGGAATCACAGTCTTATTTAACCTACTGTAGCTGCTTATCGTGTACAGGCATACCCCCTTAGAGTACCACTCACTTTAAGTCACACTCGCGAGTAAGTACAGTATCGCCCAATAGGCAAACGGCACAGCTCACGCAGCTGCGCCCCTGTCAGCACGTCCTGAACAGCAATACCGACTCCTACCTGTACCGAGCTGTGCGCAAGCGGGGAGACTATAGAAGCCTGTTACACGTGGTTATTTCAACATCATTCTGCAGGATATGCGATGATTGCGTACAGTACATGCATCGATAGTGGGGGACAGGTGAGTGCTTCACTTAAGTACATTTTCGCTTACTACATGCTCCGTCCTGCGACTTATGCGGGGTATGCCTGTATATATATAGTGCTTGAGTACTTTAAAATAGCTCTTTTCTCTCCACTCCTGTACTGCAAGACAGCCTTATTGCACATGCTCGGGTGATTTGGCCAATGGAAACTCAGCTGAATAGAGCATTTAAGCAAGACAATTCCTCCTCAACAGGTAATGATAGCAGTGGACTACGTTTAAAACGAGTTATTACAGGGTGGCTTTGGTGTTGCAAAAATGTAACACCCTAGTCGTATTTCAAAATATTCTTGCAAGGTTTCAGTTGAGAAAGACGCTCGGGGAGGTGAGACTCGGGAGGGGGGGTCTGATTTTCTCTCTGCCTGGAAAGTCATTGCGTGTCAAAGAGAGGATTGGAAGGAAAAGCCCCCTCTCTCTACCTTTTATTTATTTATTTGGCTTATGGTGCTGTCAGATAGGACACTGAGCTGGGTGACAGGGTGGGCGGGGGGGAACAAACCACGAACAAATCTCTTGACTGCAACAACATCTCCCGCTTTAAGAGGCCCTGAGAAAGGAAGATGATCTCGATTGCGTCAATCTTTACAAAGTGATGTTTTTAGGTCAGTTACTCAAGGATTGCACCCCTAAATGTTTGAAGTTGACCACCGGGGGTGAGTCATCTCTCACGTTCGCAGCGCAGACCGGCTGAATCTCACAGATCGCCATTATTCTAGCTGTCCTCTCTACAAGACTCAACGCTTCTATGACCACAGGAATAATTGAATCCCATCTAGTCGAGATAGGACAGGCCTTTTTATTTTTGTGCTGGCTTATTAGCCGTGACCGCGCCGCTTCTCTGCACCTGCGCGACCAACAAAAAAAAAAGGATTTGGCCTTCAAGGATCGGCTCACACCCCGCGTTTTAAACTCCTTACTGTACCGGGGGAAGCAGGGGGGGGCAGATCAGCACGAGAGGGACGGGCTCTCATTAGGCTGTAAGAACCGGCGCCCCAAAAACCCAGACTAAGGAGACATTCGTTTAAGATCAACGTGGCTGCAGGGCTGGAGAGGATCGGGTGAGTGAGGGGGTAAAAGGGATGGAAGCACTAGGGAGGTGGGACTCTACCATGTTGCCGTGGCCGTGTGAGGGGAACCATATCTCAATGATCTTTGCCGGATTTCCCATTAGACCCGGTCCTAGGCGGCCTAATTTTGTGGATGGGAACATTTTTGTTCCCCCCCCCATCTCCCGTCCCTCCCCTATATCAGAGGTCCATGCTTCTTCCCCACTGTGGCCGATGGTGAGGAGAGCGTTGGGGTCTCTGTAAGTCTCTCACCTCCTCTGGCATGCGTTGGCGTCACACGCGTTGCCATGCAACGTGGCATCACAGGGTGTCGCGTTTGGTCATGGAAACACACTGTCACGTGACGTGACCCGCAACGCTTGCAGGAGGAGGAGGCGGACCGGCTCCGCGGCAAAAAGGTAAAGGGCGTATGCGCGCAAAATTAACGCCGCCACTGGTTGTGTTAAAACATTTATAAAAGAAACAGTACCCCCCCCCCCCCCAGATTAAGTGCTTCACACAGAGCCTGCCGTGGATGCAGAGGTTCCAAACAGAGCTCATTCATTCGCACGAATACATCTCATAACACAATACAATGATATATTATTCTTTATTTTGTGCTGATTCTTACAGAAGACCCTGATGTGTCAGTCGGGTGTATTCCCATGGTAATCCCCTGTGACTAGGATGGGGGGGGCTCAACGCCAGTCCTAAAGCCCCCCCCCCCCAAACCCCACAACAGGTCCGGTTCTCAGGATATCCAGCTTCAGCACTGGTGGCAAACTCAGTGGCTCTGATTGACACTGTGCTAAAGCTGGTGGGAATGATTGAGCCACTGTGCTGAAGCAGTGATATTCTGAAAACCTGTCCTGTTGGGGGGGAGAGGGGCACTAGGCGGCATCTTTTAACCCTCTTCACTTCTAAAGGAATTCCTCCTAAGTCACACAAAACAACCTGTGATAATGATCCAGACGCGCGTTCCTCCACGCTGACCCATATTAACCAAAGTCACTAACAGGCCATAAAGTAGGATACAAAGGCAGTACTGGATCATTAGCCTGGGCGTGTGCAGGCGGAACCAGAAAACACGTTAATTGTTGGTTTGGAGCATAAAGTGCAGGCATCACACAAACTGTAATGTAGTTTATTCGGTACCCACGTACACAACAATAAGAATTACACAATATACAGATTAAAAGCACACTTACTGGGGGGTCTAGGGGTGGAAATCTAGGTTCTACTAGGTGCAGGGCGCCTGCTTTGGTAGCTTACCCGACCGGGATATTTTTTCGGCTTGAAATCCTAGCCGCGACTCTACTTTCGATTTGAGAACTTGACCGCAAAAGACGGGACTTAGCTCTCTGCGGGCCAGACTTTCTAGCTTCAAACGAAGCCGGATGCTCTGCTATTTGCAACAGAGCAACTTTGAAAGCCCGCCCTAGCTTCATCAACACAAGCACTGGATGGTCGGGTTCTCTGCCTCGGCCATCTCCTTATATACCTCTGCTAAGCTATCAATAGCATGGAAGGCAGGAGGAGCGACCAATCAGAAAACAGGGGTTGTCTCTGACATCGGGAGGAGCTGTGTCAAGCCGGCTCGGGGAGCCCGGGGTGGGCGGGAACATATAAAATGACCAATGGAAACGCGCCGACATTCTGCACATTCCCCCAGTCAAACCCATTGCCACTATGGGCAGGCTCAACTAAGACCAGAGTGTCCTCCCCGCAGGGAGTCCCTGTTCTCCGGACTCAGCCTCCGCCTGCGCCCGCGCCACTTAGCACCCAGACACCTCTCAACATCCCGTCTACCTCTTTGAACTAAGGACTCTATGCAGACATGTGGCACCCTTAAGCAGATGCCCTGGTGATGCGCATAGATATAAGAAATGATAAAACACATAACACAATATTATATACATGGGGGGCTTGGGGGAGACTCATATCTGTAAGGGAAATAGGACTGAGATATCTGGGCTCGAAAACCAGGAGTCTGGGGGACACTGGGCTAGGCCCGGTGTAAGTCACCCGCGCCGATACCGGCAAATCATGCCCTGCTCGCCGGGTGAGAATTAGGGGACTCTTGTAGTACGGGCCCCCGAAACTCCTGCAAACAAAAGGATTGCATTCTACTACCCAAATATCCCACCTAGCCACTTACACCACACAAGCTTCATGAGTGCGGCAAAGGGAACAGTGGAGAGCAGGGTCTTTAACTGTATTGCAATGATACCTGGCCCCTGGCTTATAGTGCAGTAGCTGCCAGGGACAACAGCCGCCCCAGGGTAACCAGATGGGCTAAACCTTTATTGATAGCCTGCGTTACCCTTGCCGTCACACACTACTTTTTTTTTTTATTAACATCATTCAATGATTTCATTCTTTTGCGACGCATAAATAAGGGGGGGGGGGGACATCTAAATAAGAAACCCCAAGAGGACAGGCCTCAATGTGCAAAACTGATTTATTCGATTTTAAAGAGGCAATCCAAGTGAAAAAAATATATATGGTTTTGGCGCAGGGGTCTCCGTACCTGAAACCCTGTGATTTCAAGTCCGGGGGACCCCCTGCTTCCTGAAGATACTTGGCTCCACAGGGGGTGGGCGTTGGTTGGGTAGCAGCTCCGGCTGGGCTAGGTGGGGATATCGAATGGCGGCTTCTTAATACTCGCGTCACGCAATCCCTTACGTCTTCCTATTGGACCCACGTGACCCAGACATTAAAAAGCGCTAGAGGCCGTGCGCAGCACCCCATTACGGGGGTTACGATTTAGGAAAGCAGGGGGTCCCACGTGCTGAATAATTACGTCGGTTAAAACTCGGAGAACCTGCACTTCAACTGGCATGCTAATGCTATTAAACTAGAAAACCCAGATAGACTCGGAGTGGCGCCTTTAATCTGGCACGGCAACCAGTTGTTGTATTAAAATACCACGCTGCCGCAAAAATGAATCGTTGATAATGAGGCAGGGAGAACAATGACGTACCAGTGGTTAGAGAACGATGACACCAGGGTAGTGACAAGATGGCCCGAGTGTGTCATGCTAAACGCTGCCCCGACACAAGTTTGGCACACAAAGCGTACCGCAGTACACTGAGGTCCTGCAAGAAAGCGGATGCGTCAGTGTGGGATGAGCCGCAGTTAGCGTTAGAGTAACGCTGGCAGGCACTTCCACAAATCCCCGAGGTACAGGCCGACATCTGTAACACTTCTCAGCAGAGATATGCCCAGGGGTGAAAGTCACTGCGAATCATGGAGCTTGGTGGTATGATACGATAGAGCAGTGCTGGGTTTAGTACACCGAGACCCCACTGAGCGAAAGAAATCGCATATACTTGACCCCAATGAAGTAAGACAATTTAGACGTGGGCGCCAAGGACTAGGGGTGTGACCTGGTTAGTCATGTTTGAATCCATAATCCGTTCAACAGGGCACCTGCGAATTAGCAGGCCATTTCTTCTGATCCCTTGGTTTTTCTATTTTGGAAAAAACCCACCCCGCGAAAAGAAGGGGCTCTATGTTTTGAGTAGAGAATTCACACAGAATTAGAATCCTTGACAACTCCAAAAATACACTTCCAAGTGTGACTAAGCACGTCAAGGCTGCATGTTTAAATGAGTTGGTGAACTCTAGATGATCTAACACTTATTACTATTTGTTTTTAGAAGGAATAAACAGCAAAATCACTCATTTTATTAGAAGCAGTAATTGGGGAATGTCACTATCGATTTTCCTAGCTGGATGATAATGTGTTAATCAGATAAATTTGACTAGAACCAAAGCTCACCTCCAGGGGCCGCGCCTCCTCACTTAATTGTCCTTCTCACAGGGAAAGCAGGATAGATGCAATGGAAAGCAGAAATGAACAAGAATTGCAACCTGTTAAAATGATGTACTGAGAAGTTAGAACCGCCAGAGGAGAAGGACCTTTCGTATAGATGGTATTTAAGCACAGATACGTTAGTTATTAGACTCGAGCGCGCATTACCTGCAGCTCCTTCCATGTTGCTGCATTTGTCAATCCTACCCTCAAATCTGAGCTGTAGCATGCATGTGACCCTCAAAAACTGCATTTATTCATGAAATAGCATTTCATAGCTCCACAAGAAGGAAAGCCTGGCAGTGATAGACCATCTCTCCAGCTTCACCCCGTTGTGGTGATTGTCCATTCAGCAATCTTATACACACAATCGTACCTCTAAAGCGGACTTCGTCCAACACTACATAGCTGCCTGATTAAATTTAGAGACTGTCATACATGTCATACCTCATAGCGACACCTTTTAGTGATACTTGTACATACGGATGATGGCATACCACTACGACCAGTATTACTTCTGTGAGGATCCCTACTCACAGTATACTAATGGTATTGCATACACGCTTTACCACACAGTAGACTGTACACTGTAAGTGGCCATACCCCTGCTTAGCACACAGATATACACTGTAGTGACTACTTGCCAGTTATGGCATAATGGCATACCACGTGCTTAACAATATAATATGAGCGTACACACTAGGTAGTGAACATACAACCCTCTTACACCACAAGATCATACTTACACATTTTGTAATGGCATACCCCTCTTCACACAGATATATACTGTGAACATGGTGAATGACCCTGTAGCACCGAACTGACGCGTATGGCATACGCTACCACAGTAATACGTACCACTGTAGTGACATACAGCCCTGAGGCAATTTACGACGACAGTATTAGCTGTGTAGACAACTGTAATGGGCATACCCATCTTACACACAGGGAGCCTGTCGTCTGGTGGGCTGACTACCCTCATCGTCAGCTACGCTACAGTAACATCCCCCTCTTACTACACGATATACTGTACCTGTGTGACATACCCCTCTTACACCCAGATATATGTGTACAGCTGTAAGATGGCATACCCATCTATACACACAGTATACTGTGACACTGGTAAGGCACTATCCCTCTTCACACGAGATAATTCTGTACACGGTAGATTGTACATAAACCTATACATAGTACCTGCGTACTGTAGTGAACAACCCGTTTTGTACCACCAGATAATGGTAACTGTTAGTGGCAAACACCTCATTACAAACCACGTATACGTACACTGTATTACATATACCGCTCTGTCAGCACAGTAATACTATACTGTAGTCAAAATGACCGCTCTACCCGTTATACTGAACATCAGTACAACCCCCTCTGTACATACACTTATAGACTGTACACGATGTAGTACATGGACCCTCTTGCAGCACATATACTAGTACACTGTATGGGAACTCTTACACACCATCGTATCAGAATACCGGGTATACACTGTAACACAGCTATGCTGTAATGACATACCACAGATCTACACGTTTACTATACATTCGGAGCGATCTAATGTAGCACCCTCGGTGCACACCGGTATTTACTGTTACTACCCTCTTAAACCCAGTAAACCGCGAGTGAATACCCCTCTTACCCACATTATACTGTCTTCACGTGAGCATACCTGTTCACACCATGATGCATCGATGACTACCCTCTCTTAGACAGCACGTAGACAGGTAACACTGTATGGCATACCCTACTTACACAGCAGGTATACTGGTACACTGTATAGTCATCACCCCCTCTTACACACATTACTTCTGTACATCTTGATATAATGAGCATACCCCCTACTTACAACGCAGATTAGATGATCCGATGTAATGGCATACCACCTCTTACCACGTATATGTAAACTGTAGTGCACAGTACCCAGTCTTGACACACAAGTATACTGTACACTGAGGACATTGAATTACCCCTCGTTACACACAATTATTACACTGTACAACTGTAATGGCATTACACCACTCTATCACACAGTATACGTACATGAGTGACACTAGCCACCTCTTGCACACCGATATAACTGTAGCACTGTATTGATCATACCCTCTTACAACACGTATACATGACACCTGTAAGTGTCATACCCCACTCTTACACACAGTACTATGTCCTGTACAGTACTCCTTCCCACATTTACTTACACTGAGCTGCACACGTAGCTGTACACTGATAATGGCTACCACCTCACCTATACTACACACGAGGACCTTCTTTAACATCAGTAACTTACCTGTAGTGACACTAACTCAACCCCTCTTACCACAGTATAACGATGACACTGTAGTGACATAAAACCCCTGCTTCACACAGGATACTGTACACTGTAGTGGCATCCCCTCTTACCACACAGTAATACAGTACACTGTATGCATACCTCCTTTACACACACGTATATACTGTACACTGTAAGTGACATACACCCTCATTACACACGGTATATGTACACGTGTATGTGACTACCCCTCTTACAACACAATGTCCGTATGAACTAGATAACTGTACCTGTAAGATGAACATACCCATCTCCTCCAACACAGCACATATAACGAGTGTACAAATGTAATGGTCATAACCCCTCTTGACCACAATCGTTATACTGTACCGTGGTAATGCATACCCCTCTTGCACACCGTGTATACTGTACACTTGTAGTGACATAGCCCTCTACCACAGTATACTGTACACGTAGTGGAACCTACCTACTTACACACTATACTGTAACACGTAATGGGCATCCCCTCTTACACACCGATGAACTGTACCCATAGTAATGGCATACCCCTCTTACACACAGTATACCTAGTACCGTGGAACTCTTATATGTACATGTAATGTGAAACCCGCTCTTACCACAGTATAGACGTACAACGTGTCAGTGAAATACCCCTTGCCACAAGCTTACTGTACACTGGTAGTGACAGTACCCCTCTTGCAGCACCCGTCATACGTACCGTAGACATCAGCTCTTGACACATCGTAATCACTAGTAGAATGGCATAACCCCTCTTACAGACCCATACTGTCACACTGTTAGTGAGCATCCCCCCTCTTACACACCGATCATACTGTACAGATTGTAAATGGACATACCCCTCTTAACACAGTATACTGTACCTGCTAATGGCACAGATCCCTCTTACACACGTACTGTACACTGTAAATAGCATCCCTCACCACCTCTACATGTCATGATGCATACCCCCTACACACAGTATACTGTACAACTGATGATAGTGACATGACCCCCTCGTTACCAACAGTAGCTACTGTAAAAACCTGAATGAATACCTGCTATGCACCACTTCTTACACTAAATGACATACTTGCACTTACATATGTACCATGGCATACCTTTGCACAGCACCGTAATCCTGTACAACTGTAGTGGGGGACCATACCCTACACCCTCTACTTACATAACAGTATACTGGATCACTTGATTGAACAACTACCCCTCTTACACACAGTATTACTGTATCCACGTATACACTGTCCTGTGACATACACCCTCTTTCACCACAGTATACTGTATTGACACCCTTACACTGTTAATGCATGAACATACCCCTTGCACTTACCATATACTGTACACGTGTAATGCGACATATACCCTCTCACACAGTATACTGTAGCCGTGAATGAGCATACCCCTCTTTCACTACAGGAGTAGTTACACGTAATGTGACAATCCCCTCTAATATAACACATATACGGAAAAACCATAGATGTACACTGGAGTGACATACACCCTCTTACAACACAGTATACTGTCACACTGTAGTGAATATACCCCTCTTACACACAGACACATATACTGTACCGGTTATGGATACCCCTCTTAGCACACCCGTATCTCTGTACACTGTAATTGGACTACCCCTCTCACACGTAGTATCTGTACACGTATGCACTACCCTCTTCACACACAGTAACTGTCCACAACTGTCTAGTGGACCTACTCCCTCGTCACACAGAATACTGTACACTGTAGGACATACCCTCTTGACACACAGTTAGTCGGTACACTGATATTGACATACCCCTCTGCTAACCCACGTATACTGTACACGTGTAGTGCGACTATCCCCTCTTACATCACATATAGTCACGTTGGATAACCTAACACACTACGTACACTGTAGTGAACATACCCCTCTTACACACCACTATATACTGGTCCACACGTATATGACATAGTGACATACCCCCTTACACACACAGTATACTGTACCTGTACGTGACATACCCCTCTACACACAGTATGCACTGTGTACCCTCCACACTTATCCACTTAGTGACAACCCTGCACGAATACTGTACACTGTAATGTACGCCCTTACACAGTTATACTGTACACTGTAATGGCATACCCCTCTTGCAACACGTATACTGTACGAATGTCAATGGCAAATATCCCCTCGTACTACTGGACACTGGATTCGTTCAGTATACTGGTACCGAGCATGACTACCAGTATGACGACCCCTGTCCAAATTGCATACCCCTACTTGTAACACACACGTATACTGTACACTGTAATGGAACACACTTAAACCATCTGTACCTGTAGTGATACCTAACACCAGTATACTGACACTGTAGTGACATACCCCTCTTACACACAGTATAACTGTTACACTTAATGACCATACCACCTCTTAGATCACACAGTTACTGTACACTGTAATCGTCACATACCCCGGGTCCCTCTTCACACTCGTATAACTGTACACTGGTAGGTCGACCATACCTCTCACCCCCTTACGTACACACAGTATACTGGTACACTGTGAATGGAATTATTACCAATTAACACACAGTAGTAACTGTACACTGTAGTGACATACCCTCTTATACAACATACAGTAATCTGTACACGGAGATGACATACCCGCTTTATACACAAGTATCAACTGTACACTGTAGTGACATACATACCCCTCTTAACCACAGTATACTGTCACACTGGTAATTGCACCTACCCCTCTTAACACATCTTAACTGTACACTGTAATGGATACCATACCCTCGTTACACACATATACTGATACACCTGTACAGAATACATACCCTCTACACCCCTTACACGTATCTGTACTTACATAACCACTCTGCCACATATAACTGTACACTGTAATGGCATACCACTTCTCTTACACACAGTATTACTGTCACTGTAGTTGGACATTACACCCATCTTACACCTGCACTAGTACTGTCCACTGTTAGTGACATTACCCACCTGACACCGAGTAGCTGTTACACGTTAATGCATAACCCCTCTCTTTACTACCCAGTATACTGGTACACTGGAAACTGGTCATACCACTCTCACACACAGATACTGTGACACGTGTCAGGACATACCCCTCTTTGACACAACTCTTATAACTGTCATGACACATGCTGAGGGCACCGATACACCACTGCTTCGCCAACAACAGTATACTGTAGCACTGTAATGGCATAACCCTCGTTAACACACACAGTATACTTACTTTACATACCCTGCTACAACCGTAGTACTGTGCATGTAGCCAATCCTCTACACACAGTATACTGTACACCTGTAATGACATCCCCATCGTTAACACAGTCTACCTGTACACTGTAAGCTGGACAACCCCTACTTAACAACAGGATAACTGTACACCTGTAGTGGCATAACCCCTCTTACACCACAGATACTTACACTGTAGGATACCATAACCATACTTGTCACACAGTAACGCTGACCCAAGTAGTGAAGAAGTACCCCTCTACCACACAGTAATAGCTGTACACTGTAATGACATCACCCCTATTACACACAGATCCAAGGTATATGCATCACCTAAACACGTTGTTATAGTGGACAATACCCCTCTTACCAAACGCGTATACGGTACACTGTAAGTGGATACCCGCTCTTGACACAGTAACTGTACCTGTAATGTGACATACCCTCTTAGCAACACACGTATACTGTACACTGTAGTGACATAACCCTCTTACCCAGCGTATACTGTAAACTTGTATGACAATACACCCTCTTACACACAGGTATACTGTACACTGTGATGGTTATGATACCCCTCTTACACACGAGTATAGCTGGTCACTCTGTACTGAATGACCCCCTCTTGCTACACAGTAACTGTATCAGCACTGATGGCATACCACCTTTTACACACAGTATAATAGACAGTGCTGGGTAGTGACATACCCCTCGTTACTACACCAGTATATTATACACTGTAGTGGACATAACCCTCTTACAACACATGTATACTGTACACTGTAGGACCATACCCCCTCTTACCCCACATACTAACACCTAGTGAATATTACACAGTTACACTGTATGGTCTGGACCCCTCTTACACCACGTACACTATACCTTAGGCATACCCTGCTCCACGATCAACTGTAGGCTACCTCTACACCCTTTCTTAACTGATCGGGGACCCTCTTACAACCGACCTCCAACATGTATTGCATACTGTCACAGACACATTTTACTGATGACCATACCGTCCCTCTTACACACCGTACTGTACACTGTAATGGCATAACCCTTCGTACACAAACAGTATAGCACTGTATCACTGTAATGCGCATAACCCTCTATACACCACATAACAATTACAATATAGTGATACCCCTGGGTTAACGTTATTGAAGGTCAACACATGTAATGAATATTCTCTAACACCACAGTATACTGTACACTTACCATACCCTATACACACGTATACTGTACACTGTAATGACAGACCACTTTACACATAATATACTGGACACGTGTTAGTGACATACCCTCTTACAAAGCAGAGTATACTGTACACTGTAGTAAGTGACATACCCCTTACTATCCAACAGTATACTGTACAACACTGTAGGGACATCACCACCCTCAAACACAGTATACTGATAAACCTGTAATGACATACCGCCTCTTACACACAGTATACTGTACACTGTAGTGACATACCCCTCTTACACACAGTATACTGTACACTGTAGTGACATACCCCTCTTACACACAGTATACTGTACACTGTAGTGACATACCCCTCTTGCACACAGTATACTGTACACTGTAGTGACATACCCCTCTTACACACAGTATACTGTACACTGTAGTGACATACCCTTCTTACACACAGTATACTGTACACTGTGATGGTATACCCCCTTACACACCGTATACTGTACTCTGTAATTACATACCCCTCTTACACACAGTACACTATACACTGTAGTGACATACCCCTCTTACACACAGTATACTATACACTGTAGTGACATACCCCTCTTACACACAGTATATTATACACTGTAGTGGCATACCCCTCTTACACACAGTATACTGTACACTGTAGTGACATACCCCTCTTACACACAGTATACTATACACTGTAGTGACATACCCCTCTTACACACAGTATATTATACACTGTAGTGGCATACCCCTCTTACACACAGTACACTATACACTGTAGTGGCATACCCCTCTTACACACAGTATACTATACACTGTAGTGACATACCCCTCTTACACACAGTATACTATACACTGTAATGACATACCCCTCTTACACACAGTATACTATACACTGTAATGGCATACCCCTCTTACACACAGTATACTGTACACTGTAGTGACATACCCCTCTTACACACCGTATACTGTACACTGTAATGGCATACCCCTCTTACACACCGTATACTGTACACTGTAATGGCATACCCCTCTTACACACATTATACTGTACACACATGTAATTTTCTTACACACAGTATACTGTACCCTACGGTATACACACTGTATACTGTACATACCCTCTCACACACAGTATACAGTACACTATGGTATACACACAGTATACTGTACATACCCTCTTGTAGCCAGACTCATTTCCCCCCAAGATACCTTACCATACCGTTTGCCTTATAGAGTTTCCATAGGTTTCACTGGTAATTTTGCCCCAAGATTCTCGCTCTTATACACACACACACACACACACACACACACACACACACACACACACACACACACACACACACACACCAACACACTTGTATAATGTCTATAAGTATACGATTTCAAACACCACATGGGAATCCCTTTCTAGCACACCGTTCATGTAAATTAGATCCCCCTCATAAACACCCCATAGACTACAATGTGACGCCCTTCTTACACCCCCATACACTATAATGGGACATCTTCATCCAAACCCCATACACTATAACGGGACACCCTTCGTACTCACCCCATACACTACAACAGGACACCCTTCTTACTCACCCCATACACTACAATGTGACGCCCTTCTTACTCACCCCATACACTACAACAGAACGCCTTCATCCATACCCCATACACTATAACGGGACACCTTCATCCATACCCCATACACTATAATGGGACACCTTCATCCATACCCCATACACTATAATGGGACACCTTCATCCATACCCCATACACTATAACGGGACACCTTCATCCATACCCCATACACTATAACGGGACACCTTCATCCATACCCCATACACTATAACGGGATGCCCTTGTAACAAACCCCATACACTATAACGGGATGCCTTGTAACAAACCCCATATACTATAACGGGACACCTTCATCCATACCCCATACACTATAAAGGGACACCTTCATCCATACCCCATACACTATAACGGGACACCTTCATCCCAACCCCATACACTATAACGGGACACCCTTCTTACACTCCCAGACACTATAACGGGACACCCTTCTAACAAACCCCATACACAACAACAGGACGCCCTTCTAACAAACCCCATACACTACAACGGGACGCCCTTCTAACAAACCCCATACACAACAACAGGACGCCCTTCTAACAAACCCCATACACTACAACGGGACGCCCTTCTAACAAACCCCATACACTACAACGGGACACCTTCATCCATACCCCATACACTATAACGGGATGCCCTTCTTACACACCCCATACACTACTGACATTATATGTGTTAAACTCAGATAGGCTTCTGGGGGTGGATTGCTGCTTTAAATCAGAAATCACACTCGCACACACAGTGTGTCGAGAGCAATGCCGATTGATTTCTTTTATGAAATGATACATGCTTCTCACCCAATTTTACCTTCATTCTTAAGAACCTTACAAGGTATTTCTGAGGAGCCTGGACAATCCGGTGTAACAGCATTCCCGTAACACCAAAAGCCCCGCAGGCAGGCTGCACGTCACACAAAGCCCCTTACAGCCTGTAGGCTGTCCAGATAACGTCACACTTTCATTGAGATAGATCGTTAGTCTCCAAAGACATCGAGAAAAGCAGCCCACGCAGGTTTCTGCAGCTTCAAAAATAGTCCTCTAATTATTCCCGTCTAAACTAACCTCCCTCTTCCCAATCCCCACAGGATGTTATTGTCCAACGCCACTGATCATTGGGTTTGGACGGAAATAGTGGGGTCTCCTACTCATGTTATAGATTCCTCGTCCTGGTAGTAAACGGCAACACGCTGAGAAGTTTGCAGTCCTTTCCTGGTAAGACAAACCAACTCGACTGATACAAGAAACCGGCCCCATATTTACGGGAAATTATTTGTAATCGTTGCGTTGGTAGGGTCTCCACATCGACACAAAACGCCCCCGACACCCTTTTGCGTGTAATTAAGAATATCGACCACTGGCAACATTCCAAGCTATTTTGGGGTATTTGCAACACTTCTTAGCGTTTGCCCACGGACCCTTTACATTCCCAGTAAATGGTGGCTCGGTCCCAACTTGAACTGGACAAACTGCTACAATTGATTATTTTTTTAATCATGAATAACACCGCCAACATATTCCGTAGCGCAGTACAATAGGGGTGGAGAATGGAAACAATAAAATAACAAACATTAACATGCATTGTCACGGTAGGTAAGGAGCGTCCTGTCCCAAGGAGCTTACAATCTATAAGGAAGGGAAAGTGGAAATGTACGGGGGATAAGAAGGCGATTGTGTTTCAGATAGCTCCTTGTTAATTGAAGGAGTTGGCGTTGGGGGGCCGAGGTAAGTGGGATCGCTGTAGTGTTGTATACAGTAATATCGTTTGTAATGTTTGACATTTTTTTATTATGTTTATTTATATTCGTATGTTTGTGAGCTTGTTGTTTTCCGAGAAAAACAATAATAGAATGTTAACATCGGAGAGGAAAATACACAGAGAAAAGTTGCTCCTATTTCATGATAAATGTCGTTTTCCCAAGAGGGCTAAAATCCCCCCAAACTGGGGAACTGGGGCAAAGACAACACCAAATTATTAACCCTTTGAGTGCTGGAGAGGCCACAAAACCAGAGTGCCACAGCCCCTTCCGGCATGTCACGATCCCCTGACCGCTCTGATCACATGATCGCGACATCACTGATGAGGCCGACGTAAGAGGAATGCGCTGAACGCGATCTCCCCTAGAACACGTGTCAAAAACCCATGTCGTAACACCGAAAAAGTTAATCCACACACACACAACACTGAACCTCTATACACAACACACTTACTTATATGCAGTATCTCTCCCCCCCCCCCCCAATTCAACTGAATCTGCTCAGAAAATCTCAGTCAGCTCGGGAGGGGGAGGAGTCAAACCGTGGCTGATACTTTTTGACCAATCCCCTGCCATGTCTCTGAGCTTTTACTTAATTCAAACCAATCCCCTGCCCTGTCTCAGCTGTTCTGAAAGCTGATTGGCTGGAAATAAACAGATTGAAAACTTCATTTTGCAAGCTGCTGAAATTCAGGGCATTACTGTGGATAATGCTCGGAATTTTAACCAATCAGAGAGCAGGGTTTTCAATAATGCCCTGAATTTTGCTGCTTTAGCCTATAATCTAATACAATCCGCAGAAATACATGGAATACAATGCACAGGAGAATACACACTTACTGGGGGTCTGGGGTCGAAAACTAGCCTCAAATAGGTGCAGGGCGGCTGCTTGGGGGGCTTACCCTGACCGGGATATCCACCCAGACTTTCTGGTCCTCTTTTCAGCTAAAACCCTTAGCCACGATCGCTACTTTCATTTCTGAGAACTTTGACTTTGCGTCTGACTTAGTCTCTGCTGGGCCGGCTTTCCTAGCTTCAGAAATGAAGCCGGCTGCTCTGCTATTTGTTACAGAGTAACTTTGAAAAGCCCGCCCGCTCTTCACCGACTCGAGACAAGATGGTCTGGTTCTCTGCCTCGGCCATCTCCTTACATACCCTCCGCTGTTCTATCTTCAGCATGAAAGTAGGAGGAGCGACCAATCAGAGCGTGGGAATTCCCTCCCACTAGCCAATAGAAACGGGCTCGTCTCTTGGCTGATGTCAGAGGAGGAGGTGTGCCAAGTTGGCTCGAAAAGCCGGGTGGACGGAAAATATGGAATGGCCAATGGGAAACTCACCTACAAGCTGACTCTTTACCCCAGCTAACCCAAATGACACCCGCTGGGCAGGCTCCACCAGGTCTGGCAGACGCAAAAGGTGTCCCCACTTTGTGCCCTTTGTTCTCTAGACCTGGCAAATCGCCCATCCTCGCCCACCAAACGTTTTTGTCACCTCTGGACTTCCTCCCTCCTTTGAACTCCGATACTTATGCAGACATCCTGGCACTTATGTGGATGCCTGGGCTGAGTGCATAGTCATTTACACAGTATGCACAAAACATTATAAAACATGTTCTAATAAAGTATATGTCTTGGGGAACTTTATACCTGTGAGGGAAATGGGTCTGGGATACTTGGGATCGAAAACCAGGATTCTGGGGGACACTGTAGCCCCGGTGTAATTCACCCTGCGTACCCTCAAATCATGCTTTCACGTCGGGGAGAATTACCGGTAGTCCCGTAGCATTGTCCCCCGAACTCCTGCAAACAAGACAAATGCATTTTGACCCAAAAATCCCACCTAAAACTTACATTCTTAAAATTTTATGTTTCTGGGGCAAGGGGAACAGGTAAAAACAGGTCAGATTTTCCCTCTACTTTGCATGGGACTTCCATACACATACCCTGTCTTCATCTACAGACAGGTCTCTGCAAATGATACGCGATTTGCGGGTAACATACCAGTACTACCGGTTACTCCGGTCAGCAACATTTAATACACTTTTTAAGTCTAGTCCCCGCAGTATCCACCCTTAAACTCCCGTTCCCAAAGTCCCTGTTCTGTAGCTATCTCCTAACAGAGGGCCTGACTACACATGGCATGCCTAGATATGGAGCTTTCAGGAGACAGTAAAATGGGAACAGAAATACAGGGAAACATATCAGAGTGCATTACTTGACCCAAGAGCTGACACTTCAGCCCTTGGCACATGGTTGTAGGGGCAGCCAGCTGGGCTTCATCTTTATTTATGAAGGCCAGCTACCCCCTACCGTCACATGGGATATCGCTGATCTGGCGTTAACACACAGAAAGGCCAATTGAAATTCTCTCTTACAGTATAGAATAAGGGTCAATGAGTGGGATGGTCTCAACAAGTACAACTTTATACCAGCAAGTGAAATATTGGGCATTTGCATTTGACCCAATCCACAAAAATTCAGGGGCAGAACTCAGGACTAAAATGCCAACTACTACAGAGGAACAGTACCCGGGAGCCAATATTTCCGATGAACTCAAAGAAGGCGAGCAAAGTACGAAAGCAATGTGGCACGCAAGCAGGATATAAGCTTGTTTTTTGGAAAGGTATAAGCAGCAGAAAAAGGCGGTAATGTTGACTCCTTACAATGGGCGGAGATGGTGAGGTGGGTGGTGGGCCAGTGCTGCGCCTCGCCAGCAGCGGCAGATCCCCAAACTCCTTGACTGCCTGCCTGTTCCTGTCGTTGCCTGGATCCAACTTCCACTCGACAAGAGGAGGGAGCTGGGGGAAGGAAATGCCAGACAGACATAGATAAGAGATTGTGTGTGTGTTTGGGGTTAGTGTTGAGTGGGGTGTCTCCATGACAATGTGATGTCACATGGTGCCACGACGCTGCAGGAGGAGGGCCACTCCAAGGAATCGCCTAGGCTGGCAGGTATGTACCATCTGCCCCTTCTCCTTACAGATCATTGATAAGTTCTTACCCAGAACACTGTGTTCAGTTCTGGAGTCCAGATCTCCATAAGGACATCAACAAAATAAAGGCTGTGTAAAGAAGAGCTATTAAAATGAGACATGGTTTACATATTAAAATCTAGCAGGGAAGTCTAGAGAACATCAACATGTCCAGCTTCAAAGACATTCGGGAAAAGGGGGTATTATCTTCTCTTCTAATTACTGTACATCGAAGATATTTAAATGAGGCAGGAAGGAAGCGTCTTTTGTAGTAAGAGAAATGCTAGGAAATAAATGGGCATCCTAATTGTGGAAAGACAAAAACATGTCAGGAAGCATATGAGGTCTAAGGCTTCATGGCTTCAATGTCTCTTTTGCCAACACCACCTCTATCGATCTCTCTGTGGGCTCTGTCCTGGGACCTCTTCTATTTTCTCTTTACACACACTCTAGGTGACCTAATTACATTTCTTGGGTTCAAATATCACCTCTGCTGATGACACACAAATGTACTTAACACCTGCTATACAGACCAGTGTCTGAATGTCTCCACTATATCATCTTAGATGGCCCTCGGCCGACTCAAACTTAACATGTAAGAAACGGAGCTTCTCATATTTCCTCCCAAACATTGCCCTATTACGTCCTCTCTCGCAATTTCCTCTCACATTCAAAATTTAACTTAAACCTGTCATTTTTCCCAACGCAATATTACAAAGATAGGCCCTTTCTCTGTTGCGCCACTGCTAAAACTCTGACTCAGGCCCTCATTCTCTCCCGTCTCAATTACTGTAACCTACTGTCTGGCCTTCCTGCCTCTCACCTGTCTCCCCTACAATCTTTCCTAAACGTTGCTGCTAGAACAACTCTGCTTTCCTAAATCCTGCTGAAATCCCTCTCCTGACTTCCTCTCAAATCCTGTATCACACACTCAATTCTCGTCACTTTTAAGGCTATACACTCTTCTGTCCCTGTGATGAACGGTCGTCACGAAGATGTCTGGTGACGCCGTAGCGCCAAATCGTCTCCACCCAACTGTAACTATGTGCTCACCACAAACAAGGTGTTATCGCGGGGCCAAGATGGGGATTGATATAGACACCAAACTTCAGCCGCGTGGACACATCTAGTGCAGATTGATGGTAGTAGCCGGGTCGGTATTGTAGAGGTAAGGATAGTCAGAGATACTTGCCGAGGTCAGAAACAGGAACAAGGAACCAGAGTGCAAGACAAGACTGGAGGCAAGGGTAGCAGTGAACACTTGGCATATACAAAGGTTTATTCTCAGCCGATTTGCCAGTGCGCCGGCTGAGCATATATAGTACACAGGTACCAATGAGGTAGCAGACAGGAGGAGGCGCGACAGTAAGATTGATCGTGATATGCTGACGGTGCAGGAGACAGGTGTGGGGAGGATCCCTGAAGAGGATAGATGATGCGGCTTGGTATTTACATCCGCGCGAGCCCCTTGTATGGCAGCTGGTCCCAGGAGAAGGAAGAGAAGCGTCACGGATGACGGAAGGAGCGGGCGGCCTGATCACGGGTTGTGGTAAGTGCAGAGCGAATCACGGATCCTGGCACCAACACAGCGGGTCACCCGTATACTGAGTTTACTCAGACTCTGCTGCTGGGAATGTGCCGTGGTCCTGCTGACCGCAAGGTACCCCTGCTCAGGCTTGGGCAAAATGGTGCCCCAAAACATCCCCTGCTATCCCTGGCCTTGCACTGCTAGAAGGGTAGTTACCACCCAGAACCACTAGGGGCCCACCCCAAGAGCCACGCTCCTATACCTGGGATACTGCCCACCCACTTTGTGAGTCACTGACCCCAATTAAACAACCCCAGCCTAAACTCCCTAGTGGGCAGCATCTGAGCACATATCACCATCCACAGTGGTTCAAAAGTTACACAAACCCCTGTGGGCTCACACTCGGTCACGGCAATAGAGCGATTGAACAAATGTTTAATCTAAGGGGTACAGTACACAAAAAATAACATACAGCCAACATCAGTAAATAAACTGGGAGGGTGTGAGAAAGGAAACGGTTTGTTATTGAAACGTACAAGGGGTTCGTTTCACCCAGGGAGCGGGAATAAAGTCTTTGGAATGGTGCAGGGCAGTGAGGTAACTGCACTGACCAACGTACTCCAAAAAGAGCTCACAGCAGCCGACTGTCTTTCCCCAGTGAGTCTCCCCTCACAGGCTGTGCTGGCTCCATAGAAACTATGAGTTTACTGCACCAATCAGGGACTTGTTGCTAGGGGAATGGGGCCAGTCAGGGGACTCTACAGCAGGCTGACCTCATAGCCCTGTTCCAGGGCCAATCAATCGGAAGACGAGGGGGTGGGGCTTGCAGCAGGCCAATCAGAAAGCCAGATTCACAACCAAGAACTCTCCCTGGTGCGAAAACTCATTGCCAGCGCAGGGAGAGGGCTGAGGGAGGTGCTGGGTTTTGGGAACGAGGGTCTGGGGTCTGGAAGGGGGGCTGGGGCAGCCCCCTCCGTCACAGTCCCTCCTTACACCTCAGCCCTAATTTCTCTCGATACACCATCCCGACTCTTGTGTTCTGCTCAAGGATGTCTTCTGTCTACCCCTTTTGGATCTAAAGCCCTCTGTTAAACCTTTCCCACTGACTGCCCCACACCTCTGGAATGCCCTTCCCCTCAATACCCGACTAGCACCCTCTTTATATAATTTAACTTATGGTTGTCCGCTCTCCAAAAATCCAATAATATACTAGATAATTAGTAGGAATACAGCTGGTGCATAGGAATAGTGTTATGCATAAACACAAACTAGCACCCTCTTTATCCACCTTTTAGACCCATCTTAAAACACACCACCTTAACGAAGCATATGAGTAGCTTTGTGGCTGACACTTTACACCCCATACATCGGCATTGTCCCCTTACAGACACACCATAACACCCTCCTACTGTACGTTTTTCCTACTTACCAATTAGATTGTAAGCTCTACTTATTGATATTATGTCACGTGTATTACTGCTGTGAGCGCTATGTACATTAATGGCACTATATAAACAAAGCTATACATACACACATAACTAAGAAAATAGGTGGACTGGGTGTAACCAGGGCCACCGACAGCGGGGGAAGAGACAGAACAAGTGTCCCAGGCACGTGGCTGCGGGAGGGCCCGGCAGTTGGGCCCAACCTCTGGCCAGGCTTAACTTCTTTCCCATGCCGAGCCTCTGACGTCGATCCGTGCCGGCTTGCTCCCGGTGCGCGCTGACGTCGGAGAGGCCCGGCACGTGCCGGCGTCAGAAGCTCAGTGTGGGACAATCGGTGAGGGAGGCTCACAGCTAGGGAGAGCTGGAACTGGCGGCAACTAGAGGATTGGCAGCTGGGCAAAGAAGTTGGGCCCTGCCAGAGGTCAGAGGTCGGGCCCAAGTGCTTTGTCCAGCCACGTGGCCCTGGCTCTCCCCAGATATGGGCCTCCCTCACTGTCCCAAACAGGGCCTCTCTCTGAGGCTCACACAGCTAGGGAGAGCCGTGGCACCTGAGGCCTGAGACCATACCCAAGGTAGGTGAGTCTGGAGGTATTTTTGTCTGTATTTGGGGGGTGAGGTGGGTGTTGTACGTACTTAGGGGGGCTTGTATGTATTTGAGGGGTGTTTTTAAAAAAAATGTTTGGGGCGGTTCTATGTATTTGGTTTTTTTTTTGTATGTATTTGTTTTTTTAATGTATTTAGGGGGTAAGGGGGTTGTATGTATTTCGGGTGGGGTTTTTTGTATTTGGGGGGTGATGGAGGTTTTGCATGTATTTGAGGGGTAGGAGTTTGTATGTATTTGCTGGGGTAATTATGGCTGAGATTGTGTGTGTGGCAGGGGGGGGGGAATGAGTTTGAGGAGGGGGAGATTGTGGAAGCAGGATTGAGTGAAAGTGGGGTAATTGATGGTAGATGAGAGCGAGAGGAGAGAGGGGTGCAAGAGAGGGAATGAGGATGGGAGTGAGTGAGGAAGGGGGGGAGAAATACATGGGAAAGGTGGGAAATAGAGAAGTAAGCTCGCAAGGTTTGAAAAGGGGGGGCTTGCAAGACTGCCGACACGGTGTGTGTGGAGTGCCCGGTTTTAACTTTTCTAGTCCTGAACCCTGAATCTGTGGGCGGCCCTGGGTGTACCAAGTGGTCCTTGTTTGCAATCAATGTCCATATTGCCTTAAATGAACTCTTGTGTTCAATGCAACTCTATGAAACATTAGTGAATGTTATAGAATTCTACTGAACTCCACAGCTGTCTATTATAATGTCACAAAACACAGCAGAGCTCTCTGCAGCGCTCAGTGGAATCCTGCAGAGCCGTAAAGTAGTCTTCTGTCAAACTCCAGAGAACTCTATGCAACTGTATAAGATGGTATGGAACCTTACAAGCTGGTTTTCAACATGCTGTATATTGACTTCCTTGTTTTAGTTTACATAGAAAGGGGGACTTTCAGGGCAAAAGAGATAAATGTTAGCAGGAAACCATGCCCAACCTCAAAATATCTGCAGTCTTCACGCTTGGTATCCCTCAACCTTCCTTCTGTCAACACTCAATCTCTCTCCCCAGAGGAAAAGATTGTACGGTGCTCTATGTGGTCCTGAGTTCCCATAAAACAGAGGAGAGAAGGTCTGTCCACATTCTGCCGACTGCTCTGAACTCCCGTGCTCTGCCCGATGGGAGGTGACACTCCATCCACTCGAAAGACATCTATGGATGCTCAGAGAGAGTTCAGTAACACCACTTGATCTCGTCGTTGGGCGAAAGGTTGGCTTGCTCAGTTCTAGGATAGATAAGGATGGGATACAGGACGCTGGTACTGCTTCTACTTTTTCCTCTTGGTGAGTATAATTGCTTCATGTTTTCTCATCTGCCCAGTATAAAAATGGCTCAAGCGTATTGTCAAGCATCATTTCCTGGACAATCTCCAGTAAGATAATCAGACGTCATGGGGTGATCACGATTATTATTATTTTTTAACACCTTCCACGTAAAATATTTTAAAAAATTGTCGGAAGCATATAAAGGAATTGTAATTAAATGACAATGTATTCAATGCAATTGTAAATGTTTCATGCTATTTATTGTACTTTATTCATATTTTAAATCTGAAACTAGTATATCCCATACTTTGTGTTTTTCTGTGGATAATGATGGTTTCATAATTACTTTAGAACTCAAGAACTGAAATGAGGAAGAAAAAAAAACAACTTACGCTTATATTCTAACATTTACATGGAAGCTAAAAACCAATAAGATTACATAATTTTTTTAAATGGTGTTAATCGCCTAAATTTAACCTAATATTCTTGCTGCTGGCGTCAGTTGATGAAAAGACCCCATCCATGCAGAAAGCAAGAAAAAGTTTGTAAGAAGGTCACAGAGGATCAACAACAATTATTTAAAAAAACTATGGGGAAATGAAATTTGATCCTTTTAAGATTGTTGCAATCACGGAAACAGGTAAAAGTGCCCTGATTCCCTTAAAAAAAAACTCCCTTTGAATTGCTTAAGTAAAACCAAAGACGTTTATGTGAAATCTCTCTATTGATTTCCAGGGCCCAAAATGTGTATTTTTTTTAAAAACGATTTCCAATTTTCTTAAACTTGAGCATAAACAAAAATTCCCCCTCCTTTTCCCAAGTCCCGGGGTCATACTTACCCTCTGATTTAGATATTCACGGCTTTTGATAAAGCATCGTTACTTGGGGACTTCTTCACCAGCTGATAATGGTGGGATTGCATGTCCAGTATATACAGTACATGTTTTGCATCCCTAACACAAATGTTATGAGCCAATACACCAAAAAATGGGAATGTCATTTAATAGTATTATTTGTTAGCGCTATTTACACCATCCTTTTTCTAGTCATTTAATAGTAATGCCACGATTTGTGAGGATTTGATCAATAAGGTTCAATCCAGGCTGTAGTGAAATGCACGCACACACATTGCATACACATACACACACGCGCAAATACACACACATACACAGGAAGCTCAGAACCCAAACCCGCCACATCATAAATATTTGTGTCAAAAGAAGTGCCACTGGGTTTGTGACCTTGTGTATATCACAAAAGACAAAGCCCCACTGTTACATCCAACAGGACAAGTTATATAGCTAAATACTTATCTGTTTCTCTTTTTATAAGTAAGGGTCATTTAGTTAAATGATTTGTCCCAAGTATTCCCAGCCTGTAACCCATCCCATTTATACAGGTCCTAACACTACCTGCAAACGCTCTCTTAACCTCTCTAATGGAGGGAGAAATGTCTCAATAGACAGGTCACTCACAGGTGTGTAACAGGACCTGCTATTAAAAGGTGGGATGGGTGAGCTTAAAACCAGGGAAGAGGGGTCACTAACCTCCAAACAATTGTTTAACAATAGAAATGTACAAACGGACACAGCTCGACTCGCGGGCAACGCCGGGTCTCTCAGCTAGTACAGTTATAAGGAGGGCTGCTGGGAATGGGACCTAATGTATACAACAAAAGACACACAGCTCCAAATGCAACATGCAACTTGCCAAGCTAAATACTTATCTGCCTGTCTTCTCAAAAAGTAAGGGTCATTTAGTCAAATTGTTTGGCAAAAGTATTCCAAGCCTGTGACCACATATTATCGTTTATTTGTAAAGTGCCAACATATTGGGCCGTGCGGTGCAGCGGGGGTACAGAGTGCCATCAATTACATAATGACACACAAACAGATGCAGAAGGTAATAAGGGCCCTGCTCCTGAGAGCTTACACTCTACAGGGGATAAGGGGCAATGTTTCAAAGGTAAAGTGGCTGCTTATTGTGGGACGGAGTATTTCTCAGAATGGGGTCTGGTCCAGCTGCCAACTGATGCCATTAAGGTTTGGGGGTGTGGTTATTAATAGGTGTTCGATAGCGGGGAGTTTGGTCCAGTTGCACAGCTAGTCCCAATAGGATTGGATGGGCGGGAGGTGGATATTAGGGGTATGAAAAATAGGATTTCTTAAAACTTTGCATTTTCAGGGAGTTTGTAAATGCCTGAAAGCTGGGGGAGAGTCTGATGGTGTGTGGTGGGGAATCCCAGAGAGAGGGGGCAGCACAGGAGAAGTCTTGTAGGAGGGAGTGAGAGGAGGTGATAAGGCAGGAGGAGCGGAAGATGTCATGGGCAGAGCATAGTGGGCGTTTTGGGATATATTCGGGGGTGAGGGCTGAGATGTAGGGGGGGAAGCATCCTTGAGAGTTTTATAAGTCAGAAGTAGGGTTTTCAATTTGATTCTAGAAGATATGGGAAGTGAGTATAGGGGTTTGCGTAGTGGAGCAGCAGAAGTGGCGTGAGTGGTGAGTGAGGTAGATGAGTCTGGCAGCCGCACTTTGGATAGATTGGAGTTGGGAGATGTGGATAAAGGGATGACAACTAGAAGGTTGCAGTAGTCAAGGTGGGACAGGATGAGTGAGTGAATTAGGATTTTAGTTTCATCAAGAGTGAGGTAAGGGTGTATCCTGGCAATATTTCAGAGGTGGAGGTGGCAAGACTTAGTAAGGACTTAAATATGAGGAGTGGAGGAGAGGACAGTTGAAAATGACCCCAAGGCAGCGGGTTTGGTGTGTTGATGAAATGATGGTATTATTGATAGTGAGGAAGAGTCTTGCTGTATTGATGATAGTGGAAGGGGTAAAGAATATTAATTATGTTTTGGACATGTTAAGCTTTAGGTAACGGTGGGACACCCAGGAGGAGATTGCAGAGAGAGACCTGGTGGCACGGGACATGAGACATGGGGAGAGGTCAGGGGAGGAGAGGTAGATTTAGGCGTCATCAGCATAGAGATGATACGGAAGGCCAAAAGATATATTTTATAGTGTATATATTCAGAGATGGCTCTGTTCAAAGATAGCCTGTACCTCACCTTTTGGTACCAGCAGTGGGATCAGCAGCTGTGAATGTTTTGCTACCTATATTTTGGGTCTGTTGATTACATAAGATACGTTTTTTACCGTTGGAAATGTAGATTTCGGACTCAGCTCTTTTTTTAAGTTAATTTAAAGTATTTTATCCCATGTTGTATTTTTTGTAATACTGTTTGATATCCATTTATTCTCCATTTACATTTTTATACAATGGCTATTATTTGATCATTTCTATCATGTATCGGGTTTTAATAGTTAACATTATATCATTATCCTGTTTTTACATAATTATTTACATTTTAATTAAATGTTCAAATTTGTATTAAGGGTTCTGATCATCAACATCATTTATTAATTTATGTTTTTATAGTACATATTTTTAAAAACATTGTGGAGTCTTGTTGTTTGGCATCATTTGCATCACATATTTAATGCATTTGTCGACATGTATATATGTCTTTATGCTAATTATCAACGTTTCTAATATTTGAAATGTCTTTTTTAGTGAAATTCATTATATTGTTCTTTAAATTGTGCAATGTTAGGTAGTAATTATGTTTTTTAGTTTAAATGTGTTTTAGATTTTATTCTGCGAAGTGTTACATTGTATTATTAAAAGATTGTAGTGCAACTCTGAGTAGAGTTTGCCTTTAAATTGTTATTATTTGGTAGGCACCTTATGAGGTTACACAGTGTGATGCAATTGGAGCAGAGCTCCGAGATTATTTGGCGCTTTTTTCGCAATTGGACTTTTTACGATTGCACATTTCTGCCTATAAATAACTCTATGGAGGGTCAGAAATCAACAACCCCTGAGGAAGCCGGAATACAAGAAAGGCAAAGCGCGTAGGGTTTTCTGACCCTCTGAGGAGCCATAAGCCAGTAACCAGGACGTCTGACTCCAGCGAGTCACCGTGCTGCAGCGCGCGCAGACGCGGACGTTCCGGCGCCGACAGCCATGAGGATCAAGGCTGCTGGAGTGGAGAACATATCTAAGGACCAGTTGGCTGGATGATTCGGGCGATCCAAAAGTGGTGAGAGTGCCCTTACAACACCCAATGCGTCAAGGAGCTGGGAAAATGTGAGTCTCTTATTGATTGGCTGCTCCTTCCCCCCTCTGTTCTGGGAATAGCCCAGCGGAGTGTATGTAAGGTGCTGACCAAGAGAGGGAGCCACTCGATCCAAGCCAACCAATCAGTGAGTCGATGAAGCTAGGGCGGGCTTTTCAAAGTTGCTCTGTTTGAAATAGCAGAGCGATTGGCTTCGTTTTGAAGCCTGAAAAGTTTGCCTCGCAGAGACCAAGTCCTGTCTTTTGCACCCAAGTTCTCAAAATCGAATGGAGGGGTCGCGGCTAGGAATTGAAGCCGAAAAGAGAACCAGGAGAACCGGGGGTATATCCCGGTCAGGGTAAGCTCATCCAAGCGGGCGCCCTGCACCTTGGAAAGACTAGATTTTTACCCCAGACCCCCAGTAAGTGTGATTTTAACTGTTCCATGTGTATTTCTTCTTCTTGTACGTGGGTTTACCAAAATATACACAATTTGTTTTTACTATCTTGTTCTGCCTAATGAATGATCCCGGTAATCTATAAATGGTGTAAAAAGTACCTGGTCTCCAGTGACATTGTACTTACACGTGTATTTGACGTGTGTGTGTGTGTGTGTGGCTCGACGTTTCAGCTTCACAATGGAGCCTTTATATATCTAGATTGATGGATGGATAGATGGATATATCTGTGCATGTTTGTATAGATTGGCAGGTAGATATTGGTCTGTGTATTGCACACAGTTATGAGACCTGTATTGACCTTAATTGCCTTTCAAACTCTTTCGTCTGCAAGAGAGTAATGTCTCTTTCTCTTTCACCCTCTTATAGTTTCTCCCTTAGTGACTCCCTCAGTCCCCCCTGAAGTGTGTGGCACCCCGGTGGCCACCAGTCGGATAGTTGGGGGTACGGATGCTGTGGAAGGAGAGTGGCCATGGCAGATCAGCCTGAAGTATAAGGATTCTCATTTATGTGGAGGGTCCCTGATCGCCCCCCAGTGGGTGCTGACTGCCGCACACTGCTTTGTTGTGTGAGTCTCTTAAGCGTCACCTCTTATCTCTCAGAGCAGGTTCTGTGTTATCAGAGCCGTGAAATGAGGGGATCTGAGGGACTTTTAGCAGAATGTTTACGCCAACCCATAGAGTTTACAGTAATTACTGGTGGTACTATTACTACCACTACTATTTCTACCACTACTACCACTACTATTACTACCATTACTATTACTGCCACTACTATCACTACCACTAGTAGCTTTAAAATGCAGTATCCAAACCTTTCATACTCAGAGGACAATACTCGATGCTCTAGGTACGGTTTCTGTTCATTGCAATACATACATGTTACATGGTGAAATGTGCAGTAATCCGGTAACATGTTGTAATCTGGTTAATTTAATCATCAATTAAGCCATGTCTTTTTCTTCCACCCCTTCCTTATAAAGGGGTCAGAGGCGGCGTTCATGGGGAAGCCCCTAAATAATGTCCCCCTGACATTTGCTAAAATTCCCTTTCCTTGGTGCTAGTAATGATTACTGTGCTGTATGGAGCAGAGATCGGGGACCCCAAAACATGTCACCGACTGACAGGGTGCTACGTACAGTCTTTACACGGGCCAATCACAGACATGCATTTACCATACTGTAATTATCACTCAGGCAACATGCTCAGGTGAATATACAAAATATAAAAGTGCGCAACCCCAAAACAACTCAACCGTGTGAAAGACAATGTCTTATAGTGATAATGATAAATAAGTTCCTAATAAATATTGTGAAATTAAACCAAGTGAAAATGTTAGGCACAACCCTACTGTGGAAGTGATAAATATATACCATACAGGAACGTGGTGTATGCGAATGCAGCTCTTTGGAAGAGAGTGGCTCAGCACTCTCATAAACTGGAGATAAAAACAAGAAAAAAAGCGCAAAGCACAAATCGTGAAGTATGTCAAAAACAGTGTTTAAGTAAAATGGTAAGTATTCTGCGTACATTTAGATTAAAGATCATATGCATTGACGTGTAACAACACGTGATGTTACCACACAGTGAACTGGGAGACTTGGAGGTTGTCACTCAGGTAACCGGATACTTGCTGAAGCTCACATTCATCTGCATCTGGCGTGATGTCAGCATCCTGCAACCGGATCGTCTGATGTTTGGAGAGAAGATTCAGCCTGGGTCGTCTGGCTCCACAAACCACGCTTAGCACACTGGCCAGTTTGTTTCACGTGGATGTAGTCCCGTCCACGGGGGGTGCACAGAGCAAATGTCCCAAACGCAGTCAGCTCCAACAGCACTCGGCAATAGGAGTCAGTCCTTCTGAGCGCGCGGTGATGACGTCACTCGCAGGGACGCAGCTAGATACGGGGCAGGCCCAAACAGATGAACCAGGGGCTGCACGAGTACACAAACGCTGCTCAAAAGTGTCCCAAATACACAAAATGACTAAATAGAACCAATAAAAGGTACCACATAGGGATATAAAACAATAAATATAATCCAACGCGTTTCAAAGCTCAATACTGCTTCTTCATCAGGGATAAATTCAGTGTGCCTACCCCAGGATATTAAATATACACCGTACTGCTGGTATTGGTCTAACAATTATGTTCCCAGCCAATCAGGAACGTATTACTCAGCATGTGGGGGCGGGACATTGGATTCGCATTGAAAATAGCACTTAAAAACAAATCTTTATTACACATAAATATCTCTGCAAAAGATAAAAAGAAAAGAAAAATTCCATTAGATTAAAAAAGTAATCATATACATTATTACATCTTAAAATAGACTAAAATCAGTGATATACTAGTGCTAGCTAATACTATATAATGCTAGCAATGCTTGTTCAATGATACCGGTGGGTCATCCAGGTGCCTTATATCAAGACTCCATACTTATACAGAGGAGGATAATCATTAACCCTTTGCTGTCCTTTAGTAAAAGGCCCATACGTCAAGGTCTTCATTCAGCCCCTTAGGAAACATACAGTCTAATTTGTGAATCCAAAAAGATTCCTGAGCAGATAGGGCTTTCAATCTGCCCCCCCCCCCTTCTGTCACCTGGCACATGCTTAATGCCCAAAAACGTAAGAGAGGAAGGGTCTTTTTGATGTTTAATCAGGAAATGTCTGGAGACACTGTGCTTCTCAAAGCCATTTTTAATATTGCGTATATGTTCTTGTATCCTAATCTTCAGATTGCGTTTCGTTCTGCCCACATAGTGTAACCCACAGGCGCACTCCAGTAGGTACACTATGTAGGTTGAGTCACATGTAATAAAATCATCTACACTAAAGATTTCTCTGTTTTTTTTAGAGGTGAAGGTTTTGCGGTTGGGGTGCATATGTTTGCAAACAGAACACTTGGCACAGTTGAAGTTACCTACAGGTTTTTTCCGAAGCCAGCTCTTTTCTGTTCTCTGGCATACCAATTGTCCAATGTCACTTGGAGCTAAAAAGTTTTTTAAGTTGGTAGCTTTCCTATAAATAAACCATTTTAACATTCACTTTGTATATAATAAGCACACTTGTTTGTTTGAATAAAATTGTATTATTTTGTCATTTCCTGAGGATGTTTTTGACCAGTCTCTCATAGGTGTAGACATCATTCCTTAGCCCTTATGATTAATGTGAGTAATCTACAAAACATTATATCAATTTGTTAATCTGAATTCTTTCATCAATTTGGTTGAGTGCAAATCTATGGGTGATACTGTGTTTGGTTTTCTTTGACCACATTTTCTTTCTTTATATATTCCCTATGCACCAACTTTTACCGTAATAATTAATATTGTATTGTTGTTGAGCGGTTAGTTAATCTCCTTCTTTGTATACAATTGTATCCATTTCCCACAGCTTTCCCAACCCATTGAGATATAAAGTTTACCTGGGCATGTACAAGCTGTCCAAATATAATCGTCATCGGGTCACGGTCTCTGTGAGGAGTATTATAGTTAACCCCCTGTATACCAAGGTGAAGAGCATAGGGGACATCGCCCTGGTGAAGCTGGAGAGCCCTGTCACCTATACCAATTACATCCTCCCTGTCTGTCTGCCGGCTGAGTCTGTCACCTTCCCCTGTGGCATGGAATGCTGGGTGACTGGATGGGGAAAAGTGGCTTATGGAGGTGAGTTCTCTATCAATGAGACACCTTTGGTAATGAGCGCTCAAATGCTGACAGTTGTGCAATGGATTATTTTCTTATGTTTGTGGGTGAAGTTTGGTGGTCAGTGGTTTGAGCGGGGCAGTATACGATAGGTGACTCATTAATTGAAGGAATTAAGTCCTCTGGGTACATCGCATCTCTCTGTACATGCCACCTCTTCAAAGAATCCAAGATGTCCAGGATAGTTTGGTCCAGTCCGACCGATCGCCATTGTGGGATTGGTAGAGGTGACTGTCCATATTACCTGGAATTAGTTCAGAATTAGATGTTAGAGTTGGTTACTCTGTTACTCTGACATTCACAGTCAGTAACCCTTAAAGACTAAATGATGCCAGGATCTGTATCTCTGCACCCATTGCTTGAATTGTGCAGTCCTACAAAGGCTCACTGGACAATACAAGTCAAGAGGTCCCAAACTTTGTGTCTTTGCCCCTGTCAGATTGCTGTCCCAAGGTCTGGATCCTTAGACATCCAGTTATAGAGGTGACGAGTCTTATCATTTCTCAGTGAGCCTGCCGAGGCCCAAGACTCTCCAGAAAGTGATGCTCCCGCTGATAGACAGTGTAACATGTGAAGAGATGTACCATGTGGGATCCTCAGTCAGTACTAGCAGCATCATCATCCAGGAAGAGAAGATCTGTGCTGGATACAAAGAAGGACAGAGAGACTCCTGCCAGGTTGGTCACCAAACCCCTGAAGTTACATATTTACTTTATAAGGCCAATGACTCCTAATGAGTTGAGTCCTACTGGTAACCAATCCTGATGGTGTGCATTATGGTGAACAATATCAAACTCTCTTGTGCCAAACACTTTCATTGGCACAGACTGAAGGTGTCACTGCGAAAGGGCAGAAGTGGTGTACAGAATCCTGAGTGTAATACATGGCCCTGTGGTAGGGATCTGATCATAGCACTCTTCCAAGTGATAATGACATAGTATTGCCAAGACGAGCAGTTTGCACAATAGTTATATATAATGGAGGTCATATTGGGGAGATGTTGACCTCATGTTTTCTTTTATTAAAATGGTCAGTGTTTTCTTGCAGGGAGACTCCGGGGGACCTTTGGTGTGTAAGGTGCAGGGTGCCTGGTTCCAAGCTGGCATTGTAAGCTGGGGGGCGCGTTGCGCCATTTCATTTCGCCCTGGGGTGTACACCCTTGTGACCGCCTATGAGTCATGGATCAGCCGCTACATACCAGAGGTGAAGTTTATCAAGCTGCAGAATATTCCTCAGCCCAGCACAAAGTGTAATGAAGCCATCCTTCCCAGCAACAGTAATGGAAGCATCAAAATCCCAAGGCAAGAGTGGAAGATGCTGCTGCTCCTAGCTTCCTTTATCCTGATAAAAATATAACACACAATATTTGTCTCCATCTGTTCACTACTCGGCACATACCACCAGAGGGCGCTATATACGCTTTTGCATTAGCGGAATTGTGCATTTTCGGTTCAGTGAACCATATAACCACTAAAGTGCTTGAGAGATTGGGCCTCGCCACTGAACAATACCTGACCCAGGAAGATCATTATTGAAGCGACACTCATTAAGTGAAGGAGAGTGATGTATTTTCTATAGTAGCAACATAGTGATGTAGAAGGCGGAATTTTTTTGATAATTTTTTTTTGTCGCCAAAATGATAATCAGATGGAGACGAAACCTAAAGTTTAAGAAAATAAATAAAAAACCAATAAAAATGAAGAGACTTATTCTATATCTCAGGGGAGCTCAACTTCAGTCTTCAAGCCGCCCCCCCCCCCCCCCCCCCCCATCCAACAGGTCAGGTTTTCAGGATATCCCAGATTCAGCACAGGTGGCTCAATCAGCATCTCAGGCTGAGCCTTTGAGCTACTTGTGCTGAAACAGGGACTGATTGAGCCATCCACGCTGAAGCAGGGACTGATTGAGCAACTGTACTGATGCAGGGACTGATTTAGCCACCTGTGCTGAAGCTGGGATATCCTGAAAACCTGACCTGTTGGTGGAGGGGGGAGAGACGTGGGGTGTGGGAGAGAGATGTGTGGGGGTGTGGGAAAGATGTGGGGGTTGTAATGGTAGACCAGGTCTTTTAACACAATAATATATTTAAGGGATCAATCAATAGGCAAAAAGGCCTTTGAAACACACAGAAATACAAAAATATACACACTTACTGGGGTCTGGGATATGAGATCTACCTTTCCTAGGGGCAGGGCCCCCCCTTGCATGGGCTTACCCCGAACAGAACCTTGTTCTGGACCGAAATCCAACAGAAAATCCTGACCGGGACCTAGTCCTGAATCCCCTGGAACCGATTTCGGCACAAAATCCTGACCGGGACCGCTAGTTCGATTTTGAGAACTTGGCCGCAAAAGACGGGACTTAGTCTATGCGAGGCGGGCTTTTCTAGCTATATGTGTATATATATATATATATATATATGTGTGTATATATATATGTGCCGAAATCGGTTCCAGGGGATTCAGGACTAGGTCCTGGTCAGGATTTTTTGTTGGATTTCGGTATATATATAAAGTAGAAAATAGCCGTGTTAGTCCAGTTGCGATAGTGCAGAATAAATGAGTTCTCCAGTATTCGGTGATACCTTTTTTATTGGACTAACAATTTATGTCATAGGACAAGCTTTCGAGAGTTATCCTCTCTTCTTCAGGTCAGCAATAATACTGATATACAAAGAATTCAATGGCTAAAACAGTGTAGAGAGAGGGAAGGAAAACACAGATACAGTATGTACTGTAGATAAGGTAGGGTGTTAAAAGGGTTTGAAGCCAGGAGAAAGTGTCAAAGAAGGAGGGGGAGGGATGCTGGGGGGGAGAGAAAGTGTGGATAAGAATTGAGGGAAGCAGGATAATTACAAACAATTTTGATAGGGTGTGAGAAAACCCATGTCCGCATTAAGTCCTTTGGTTTTGGTGTCAAAGAGTCTTATCATTCTGAGTTCAAATGTTTTCCGGTCTTGGGTGCGTTTAAACATTCCATTCAGGATTTAGGTTTTTAAATAGGTGAGGTGGGCCAGTGCTGTGCCTCGCCAGCAGCTGCAGTTCTCTGAACTCTCTGACTGCCTGCCTCTTCCTGTCAGTGCCTGGATCCAACATCCGCTAGTCCAGGGGAGGGAGCTGAAAGAAGGAGATGCCAGACCAGCGCAGGACCGCTCCTGACCCCCAAGGTACTGTAAGAGATTGTGTGTGTGGGAATGAGTGTTGAGTGGGGTGTCTCCATGACAACCTGACACAACATGTTGCCATGACAATGTGATGTCACATGGGGCCACGACGCTGCAGGAGGAGGGCCGCTCCCCAAGGAATCACCCATGCTGGCAGGTATCTACCATCTGTTAAAATAAGATATGGTCTACATACTAAAATCTAGCAGGAAAGTCTAGAGAACATCAACATATCCAGCTTCAAAGAGATTCGGGGAAAGGAGATATTATATTCTCTTCTAATTACTGTACATCGAAAATATATAAATGAAGCAGGAGGGAAGCGTTTTTTGTAGTTGGAGAAATGGTAGGACATGAATGGGCATCCTAATTGTGGAAAGACAAAAACATGTCAGGAAGCATATGAGGTCTAAGGCTTCATGTCTTCATATCTTCATGGCTTCAGTGTCTCTTTTGCCAACACCTCCTCTATCGATCTCTCTGGGCGTGCCCAGGGCTCTATCCTGGGACCTCTTCTATTTTCTCTTTACACACACTCTAGGTGACCAAATCACATTTTTTGTGTTCAAAAACCACCTCTATGCGGATGACACACAAATGCCCTTCTTATCCCCTGACATTACACCTTCTGTACAGACCGAAGTCTCAATGTCTCTCCGCTATATCATCCTCATTGGCCCTCAGCCAACTCAAACTTAACCTGTCAAAAATGGAGCTCCTCATATTTCCTCCCAAACATTGCCCTATTACCTCCTCTTTCACAATCTCCTCTCGCATTCAAAATGTAGCTAAAACCTGTCATTTTTACCTTCGCAATGTTACAAAGATAGGCCCTTTCTCTGTTGTTCTACTGCTAAAACTCTGACACAGGCACTCATTCTTTCCCGTCTCGATTACTGTAACCTCCTGCTGTCCATCCTTTCTGCCTCTGACCGGTCTCCCCTACAATCTATCCTAAACGCTGCTGCTAGAATCACTCTGCCCTCTCTTAAATCCTGCTGAAATCCTTCTCCTGGCTTCCTATCAAATCCCGTATCACACACTCAATTCTCCTAGTCACCTTTAAAGCTCTATACTCTTCTGCTCCTCCTTACATCTCGGCCCTAATTTCTCGCTATACAGTACACCATCCCGACACTTGCCTTCTGCTCAAGGATGTCTTCTGTCTATCCCTTTTGGATATAAAGCCCTCTCCAGCCTGAAACCTTTCTCACTGACCACCACAATCATCTGGAATGCCCTTCCCCTCAATATCCGACTAGCACCCTCTTTATCCACCTTTAAGACCCATCTTAAAACACACCTCCTTTAAAAGGCATATGAGTAACTCCGTGGCTAACACTTTACATCTCATACATCGACCTTGTCCCCTTACAGACACACTTACCATAACACCTTCCTACTGTGTCTGAACATTCTTCCTACTTACCAATTAGATTGTAAGCTCTACTTATTGATATTATTATGACATATGTATTAATGCTGTGAGTGTTATGTACATTAGTGGCACTATATATATATAAAGATATACATACATAGCTAAGAAAATAGATGGACTGGTTGTAACCAGGGCTGTCGACAGCGGGGTAAGAGACAGAACAAGTGTTCCAGGCACGTGACTGCGGGAGGGCCGGGCAGTTAGACAAAGCAGTTGGCGCAACTTCTTTTCCACGCTGAGCCTCTGACGTCGAAACGTGCCGGGCCTCTCATGTGTTGCGAGCCGGAAGCTAGGTCCAGCTTGCTCCCGGTGTGCGCTGACGTCGGAGAGGCCCGGCATGTGCCAGCGTCAGAAGCTCAGCGTGGGACAATCAGTGAGGGAGGCTCACAGCTAGGGAGCGCAGGATCTGACGGCAACAATAGGATTGGCAAAGAGGTTGGGCCCTGTCAGAGTCGGGCCCAATTCCTTTGTCCAGCCGCAGGGCCCTGGCTCTCCCCAGCTATGGGCCTCCCTCATTGTCCCTATCCAGCTAAGGGCCTCTCTCTGAGGCTCACACAGCTGGGCAGAGCCAGGGCACCTGAGGCCTGAGACCATCCCCAAGGTAAGTCTGTATTTGGGGGGCTTGTATGTATTTGGGTGGTGGTTTTTAAATAAAATGTATTTGGGGAGTGGGGGGTTGTATGTATTTTGGGGGGTGGTTCTATGTATTTGAGGGAATTAGTTCAAGGAGGGGGGATTGAGGAAGCAGTATTAAGTAACAGTTGGGTAATCGAAGAAGGGGGGTTGAGAGGAGACAGGGAATGAGGAGGGGAGTGAGTGAGGAAAAAGGGGGGAAAGAAATTACATGGGAAAAGGAGGGAAATAGAGAAGGGGGCTCGCGAGGTATGAAATGGGGGGCTCGAAAGACCACCTACGGTTGCGGGGGGTTGTAACTCTTCTAGTCCTGGGCCCCGGGATATCTGTGGGCGGCCCTGGGTATACCAAGTGGTCCTTGTTTGCGATCAATGTCCGTTTTGCCTAAAATTAACTCTGGTGTTCAATGCAACTCTATGAAACATTAGTGAATGTTATAGAATTCTACTGAACTCCACAGCTGTCTATTCTAATGTCACCAAACACAGCAGAGCTCTCTGCAGCGCTCAGTGGAATCCTGCAGAGCCGTAAAGTAGTCTTCTGTCAAACTCCAGAGAACTCTATGCAACTGTATAAGATGGTATGGAACCTTGCAAGCTGGTTTTCAACATGCTGTAAATTGACTTCCTTGTTTTAGTTAATATATAAAGGGGGGATTTGAGGGAGAATGAGATAAATGTAAGCAAGAAACCATGTCCAACCTCAAAATATCTGCAGTTTTCACACTTCGTGTCCCTCTAACCTTCCTTCTGTCAACACTCACTCTCTCTCTTCAGAGGAAAACATTGTCCGGTGCTCTATGTGGTTCTTAGTTCCAATATCACAGAGGAGAGAAGGTCTGTCCACATTCTGCCGACTGCTCTGAACTCCTGTGTTCTGCCCGATGGGAGGTGACACTCCATCCCCTCGTACGACATCTAAATGCCATTAAGGATGCTCAGAGCAAGTTCAGTAACACCACTTGCTCTCCTCGTTGGGCGAAAGGTTGGCTTGCTCAGTTGTAGGATAGATAAGGATGGGATACAGGACACTGGTACTGATTCTACTTTTTCCTTTTGGTGAGTATAATGGCTTCATGTTTTCTTATCTGCCAAGTATAAAAAGGGCTCAAGCGTGTTGTCAAGCCTCATTTCCTGGACAATCTCCAGTAAGATAATTACATGACATGGGGTGATCAGGATTTTAATTTTTTTTAACACCTTCCATGTAAAATATTTTACAAGTTGTCAGGAGCATATAAAGGAATTGTAATTAAATGACAATATGTTCAATGCAATTGTAAATGTTTCATGCTATTTATTGTACTTTATTCATTAATATTTTAAATCTGAAAATAGTACAGTATATCACGTACGCTGTGTTTTTTTTGTGTTTTTCTATGGATAATAAATGTTTTATAATTACTTTAGAACTCAAACTAAAAAGTGGGAGAAAAAAAGTGTGTGTGCAGAGCGCACACATTTTAAGTGAAACTTCTTTGTCTTTTGACACAGAAATTGTATTTGTGATGGAGATGTTTTTAATTAAAAATCAAAACACAATTTCATTGCCAAAACGCAAAGAAGTTTGACTTAGAATGCATGTTTTAGCTATTTGCACATCAGTGTGTGTGTGTCAGTCAGTGTGTGTGTGGTCTCCGTGTCCTGCTGCTGGAGTGCCGGTGCCTGCCGGATCAGCCCCTCATCTCTCCTCCCCCCGGCAGAGGTGCGGGAAATCGGCCAGCCCTCGTCGCATCTCCAGCCAAAGACGAGATTTCGGGTGAGCTCGGGCACAAGATCAGCAGTATTGCACGTGTGTGGGGGTGACAATTGGCTTCTGGACATGCGCGCCGCGGCTCAAAACCCCTTCTTGTGCGCATGCAGGGTCCGTGCAGCCTAGCCTGTTTTTGTGCGCGAGCACGACGGCCACACACGCCCATTAGTTCCGTGACATCACTCGCGTTACAGTTTTGGGTTACATGGCAAGGATTTTTGCCCCTGAAAACCCTGTAGGCGCCAGCAAAGAAGTTTCACTTCAAAAAACAACTTACGCTTATATTCTAACGTTTACTTGGAAGCTAAAAACCAATAATATAAGAATACATAATTTTCTTTAAATGGTGTAAATCGCCTAAATGTAACCTTATATACAGATGCAGCGGCCGTTATTTGAACATTTCTAGGAGATGTTTTCATTAAATCTGCTTTATTCCACGCGGGATTCACTTGTTATTCTCAGTCAACATTGGCATTAACGCAGCGAATCGCACCAATCACACCTGTGTTTAGCATTGTTGATTTCTTTGAATTACCTGGATTCTGATTTGTTTGGGTGTAGTTCTTCGTGTATCCGCCAGGTGGCACAATAAATCCCCTGTGCACTATCCAGTGCATATTGTAGCACAGTTACTGTACTGTGTGTCAATTTGCAGCTGTTTAAAAACCAGATAAAAAGAGAGTTCACCACAGTGATCCATTGTAAAATGACCTCGGTCACTGAAGACGTTATCAAATGTAGGCGTTTTCATAATTTAAGTATCTACAGTAAACATAATGTTGGGTACATTATTCTCAATTGCTATGCCCGCACAATTGCTAAATAGACCGAACCTGTACACTCAGCATCATGCCAAGTCTTTATTCAAAACCGAACGTCTGTTACGCATACTGTATCTAATGTTTTCTGCAATTAATGCTGGAACAGATAAGAAGGCGACTTTAGAAGAGATATATCATCATATCATTGAGAACTATGATTTTTTCAAATTTTCACCTAACCATCGTGGGTGGAAGCATTCGATAAGGCAAACTTTAACTTATGAGGTTTGTTTTTTTCAGCACTGCCCCTCCTGAGTGAGATAGCAGGGGTTAATGGTCTGTGCTCCAAGGTTTTGCTGGTATGTTTGCTGATTGCAACTTCAAAAGGAGAAAGGTTGGTTTTAATCCATTTAAGATTCGTATTTCCTGACCCCGCAATGTACCAACCCGGCTTGCCAATACGATTGCAATAATGGGCCGATCGTCACTAACGTCACTGAAAACCTAGTGAACGCGCCTGATTACAATCCTTGCTACCTGACACCACTTGTCAACAATGATTGCTACCTAGCCCCATCTGACTACCGGCTTCAGCAGTCAACTGTCAACTATAATCAACTATAATGCAGACAGCATGAGTGACGCCAGCTTCTATGCACAATACACCCCAGCTTGCCAATACGATGGCAATAGCTTGCCGACCATCAGTGAAAACCTAGTGAACCCGCTTGATTACAATCCTTACTACCTGTCCCCGTCTCACTACCAGCAGTCACCTGTCAACTATAATGCAGACGACATGAGTGACTCCAGGTTCTATGCACAATAACCCTCTGACATTGGCTCTTCTCCACCCAGTTGGCAAAGTTTATAATGAAGGTAAATATAATGTACTGTACTATATATACAGTGTTACACTATACAGTATTAGCTTTAATTCCCAATGACACTACAGTAATGTACAGTATGCTTGTAGACATGCACCATATAGCGCAAGTTGACGCATGCGCAGTACCGGAAATAATAGTATACATTTTTTTTCCAGAAAAGAAACTTTGAAATCAAGCAGCAAAAGATAAGGATGAAGTTCGATGTAACTCTAATTTCGTTTTTTTTAAACGTTGCCTTTTTTACTTGTATACAGATACAGTCCGTCAGTATTTTTGAGCTTCACGCTTTTAAAACTTTGCCACGCTAATATTTTTGACAACACTACAGTATGCACTGTAGTATATACAGTATGTGATCGATTCAATTACTGCACATGTCAACCTGTACTAAAATTTCACAGCGAGATGTTTTTTGCTTTTACAGTATTCCACTTCCTGGTTAGTGGAAAACACTACTGTACAATATTTTACTGTTTTCTTTTATCAATGATGTTGCATTTTGCAGAATACAGTAATTAGACTTTGCATGTGTCATTAATTCGGGTAAGAAACCCCAAAAATAAATATTAATAACTAAATAAATAAAGTCCTGCATTGTGATTTCTCAAGAATGACTTCACTTCCAATGTTAATTTCAAGTCAGAATTTTTTTTAAATAAAAATGGCACATCTTTATTAATTCACTTTTATATTTCTCGACAAAGGCTTAATAAATGAGTGAATTTAAGAAAACATAATGTGATGCATTTTTTAAAATATTTTAAAAAAATTTTACATAATTAAAATCACTTCCTTGTTATTTCTTGAGGAGATGACATACACTTACTTTTTTTAAGGAGGGGGAATACTATTCAAAACCTTCTCATTTGTTTATGGAAATATCACACACACAGAAACATGTTCTCAAGGGAGTTTTAACTTTTTTATTACATTTTAAAACGGTTCAAATGATTTTCATTCTACTGTCATCACAGCTTTAGCCAAAGACCGCATAACTTCATTGCACCTTTCCCTACCCCCTCACCCTTCCAAAGCCAAGGAAAAAGCATTTGATGTGTTCTTCACACCTCCCCCTGCCGGTCCATGAGATGTGAGTTAAAAAAAACAAAAGGCATATTATCTTTGAGCCTTTGATCATAGACTGAGTCTTTGCCGTTTTCACACGCATGTGCAGGGGTGATAAGTCGTGCATTGTGATTTCAGTGCCAATGTTAATTGCAAGGCAGAAAAAAAAAGAAAAGGCACATTATCTTTGAGCCTTTTATTCTTGGCTGAGAATTTTCTTTGCCATATTCACACGCATGTGCAGCGTTGATAAGACCTGCCTTGTGATTTCTCAAGAATGACTTGACTGCCAATGTTAAAGCCAAGGAAAAAGGCATTTTTCAGTACAATACTTGATCACCACACCTCCCCCGGCCATGGGGTTTAGCTGAGTCCCATCACTCGGCACATATGAGCCTGGATTTCTTTTGTCATTGAGAGAGGGTGGGATTAGGAAAAACTATAGACTGTTATTATGCACACAGTACAATAAACTTGGACTCCCCCCCCCCTTCCTGTAGTGCTTCATTGCCTGTGAAAGAAAAAAAATGGCTGCAGGATTAGGGAATTGAAGGCCTTGACTGTGTAACTCTATTGACAAGCTCTCAAAATGAATAAACTATAACTAACCGTACCTTTAAACTATAATTAATTATTAGAAATAATAGGCAATACACACATGTCTAATACAAATAATGTACATACTGCATATAATATATACTGTAGAAAGTGGAGAATAAGTGCAGATATAAAATGGTTAATGTTCAATAACAGTACCTTTAATATAAGGCTAACATTGAAACAGGTTATTGTCAGTACCATACCTGTACTATACTTACTGTACCTACCTTACTACAGTACAGTACAGTACCTTTCTACATGCTGGTGGCCTGCCCATTACACTCTAAAAGTATGGGGAAAACGCTGCTAATATGGTCAATATAATTGTTGCATTTTTGTACGGTGAGTATGTCGTTCTAGAAACTCATTATTCCTTTTCTTCATTCCTCTTGGTGGACAGGTTAACAACCTTTTTTATATGATCTTTCATCACATGCCAGACCAATTCGATCGGGTTCTGTAAATAATTAATCCTCTACTGGATACGTAGGGACCTTCTCCGTACTCGGATCGACTTCACACCTCCGGAGGCCTTTCCCACTGTTACAGCCCTGGAAAAGTACGAGCAGCTCGGAGGAGAAATAATTGAGTCTGACACCTGTGTGCGTCAAATATCTCTCCTGTTTATTAGGCGATTTCAGTCAGGTTATATAGCCTTATATAGTCTTGAAAAAATACTTTATCCATGATTCCTGCAACAAGAAAAGAAAAAACTATGAAAAAGATGAACATTTGGGTACAGAATACACTGCAGTTTTACAGTGCATAAGGCTACAGCATGTGACTTTGTGCATTATTTTACCCTCAAAGATGATTATGTATCCTTGTCCACGTCTAGAGATTGCACCCCACACATGCATCTTCAGTGGGTGCTTGAGCCGTGGCTTCAGAGATAGCCATCCTTTTTTGCGGGGAAAAAAAAATCTAAAATTCCCCCTTCTTTTTCAAAGTCCAGGGGTCATACTTACCCTCTGATTTAGATATTCACAGCTTTTGATAAAGCATCGTTACTTGGGGGCTTCTTCACCAGCTGATAATGGTGGGAATGCATGTCCAGTATATAAATGTTTTGCATCCCTAGCACAAACGTTATGAGCCAATACACCAAAAAATGGGAATGTCATTTAATAGAAAACGGAGCAGGCCGACTTAATATTCGCTCCCTTTCACAGTGTTAGATATAAGGTGTTCACATAAGTCAGATATGTTCTTACAGACAGATATACATCCCTCCCTTGGTACAGTGATATCGTAGAAAGGTACTGGAATGGTGTCATTCTTCTAAAAGCTCCGGACATCCAGGTACGCGGAGAACCATCGACCTTCTGGACTGGACCTTCTGGTGGCCTGGCATGCGTGCCAGGTTACATGTACTACTTGTGCCCAGAACAAAACTCCCCTTAACAGGCCACCAGGTTTGCTGCAACCCCTCCCGATTCCGGATCGTCCATGGACTCATCTTTCCATGTATTTCATCGTGGAACTACTGGTATCCAAGGGTAGGAATACAATTCTGGTGGTGGTCGACCGATTTTGTAAGCATGCCCATTTTATTCCCCTCAAAGTCCTACCCAAAGGCCTCAAATTATCCAAAATCTTTATCAAAGAGGTCTTCTGTCTTTATGGGGACCCCAAGTCATTGTGTCAGATCGAGGCTCACAATTTATCTCAAAATTCAGTCAGGCCTTCTGCAAACAACTAGGGATCTCCCTTCCTTTTCCTCCGGCTATCACCCTCAGACTAATGGCCAGATGGAGGGGACGAATCAGTCCCTAGAACAGTTCATCCGCTGCTTCATCTCAGATACCCAGGATTACTGGACGGATCTTTTCCCTTGGCCCGAATTCTCTCTCAATAATCTTCGCAACGAATCAACACAGGACTCTCCGTTCTTTACCAACTTGGGAATTAAACCCGCAGCTCTCCCTATTGCAGGACCCATCTCCAGGGTAACAGCACCGGACAACAGGATTCGGCATCTTCAAGAATCATGGGAAAAAATTCAGTAGAACATCAGAGAAGCTATCTCTATGCAAAAAAACAGGCAGACCAACATCGTCGTGAAACGCCTGAGTACAATCCGAGACAAAAAGTATGGTTGTCCACTAAAATCATCCGACTGAAAGTTGGGGGCTCTTGAGGACTGAAGTTGAGAATCTGTGCTTTAATATTCATCACACTCTCTCTTCCCAGCTTTGCTGCTCAGCTGCAAACTCATCTCTTAAATCGGGATTTAGGGGTCAAGTCACTAAAGCCATCAAAGGCACCGGGTCTGTGGGGACTTTCAAATTAGATTTTTAAGACACAAAAACTTGCGATCGCCGACTTGAGTTTGTGGTCAGAATTGCAGACAAAGCTAAATTTCAATCTCTGCCCCCTTTCAGGCCACGGTTATCCCAGGTTAAATCATGGATAACCCGCATGAAAAATTGTTGAAATCTCACAGGAGGGACAGGCTTGGCTCAGGATGCCGGGCAGCGAGCCGGAGATAACATCAAGCTATATCTGTGTGTGTGTGTGTATATATATATCTATATATATATGTGTGTATATTTGTATAGATTGCCAGATAGATATTGGTCTGTATCTTGCACAAAGTTATGAGACCTGTATTGACCTTAAGTGCCTTTCAAACTCTTTCATCTGCTAAGAGAGTAATGTTCCCTTTCGTTTTTCACCCTCTCTTAGTGACTCACTCAGTTCGCCCTAAAGTGTGTGGCACCCCGGTGGCCACCAGTCGGATAGTTGGGGGTACGGATGCTGTGGAAGGAGAGTGGCCCTGGCAGATCAGCCTGAAGTATAAGGATTCTCATTTATGTGGAGGGTCCCTGATCGCCCCCCAGTGGGTGCTGACTGCCGCACACTGCTTTGTTGGGTAAGTCTCTTAAGCGTCACCTCTTATATCTCAGAGCAGGTTCTGTGTTATCAGAGCCGTGAAATGAGGGGATCTGAGGGACTTTTAGCAGAATGTTTACGCCAACCCATAGAGTTTACAGTAATTACTGGTAGTACTATTACTACCACTACTATTACTACCACTACTATTACTACCACTACTATTACTATCACTACCACTAGTAGCTTTAAAATGTAGTATCCACCAAACCTTTCAGACTCAGAGGACAATACGCGATACTCTATGTACGGTTTCTGTTCATTGCAATACATACATGTTACATGTTGAAATGTGCAGTAATCCGGTAACACGTTGTAATCTGGTTAATTTTATCATCAATTAAGCCATGTCATTTTCTTCCACCTCTTCCTTATAAATGGGTCAGAGGCGGCGTTCATGGGGAAGCCCCTAATAATGTTGTCCCCCTGACATTTGCTAAAATTCCCTTTCCTTAGTGCTAGTAATGATTACTGTGCTGTATGGAGCAGAAATCGGGGACCCCAAAACATGTCACCCGACTGACAGAGTGCTACGTACAGTCTTTACACGGGCCAATCACAGACATGCATTTACCATACTGTAATTATTACTCAGGCAACATGCTCAGGTATTTATTGCCCTAAAACCTGTCCTGTTGGTAGCCTGAGCAGACTGAGCTTGGCTCACCTTTGTATATACAGGCATACCCCGGTTTAAGGACACTCACTTTAAGTACACTCGCGAGTAAGTACATATCGCTCAATAGGAAAACGGCAGCTCACGCATGCGCCTGTCAGCACGTCCTGAACAGCAATACCGGCTCCCTACCTGTACCGAAGCTGTGCGCAAGCGGGGAGACTATAGAGCCTTTTACACATGTGTTATTTACATCAGTTATGCACGTATATGACGATTGCCGTACAGTTCATGCATCGATAAGTAGGAAAAAGGTAGTGCTTCACTTTAAGTACATTTTCGCTTTACATACATGCTCCGGTCCCATTGCGTACGTTAATGCGGGGTATGCCTGTATGTAGTTGCTGAAGTGCGAGAACAAAATCACCAGATTTATGTTGTTTTTTGTGCTGTTTTATGTCCATTTCCCACAGGTCTTCCAACCCATTGAGATATAAAGTTTACCTGGGCATGTACAAGCTGTCCGGATATAATCCTCATGGGGGCTGGGTCTCTGTGGAGAGTATTATAGTTAACCCCCTCTATACCAAGGTGAACAGCATAGGGGACATCGCCCTGGTGAAGCTGGAGTACCCTGTCACCTATACCCATTACATCCTCCCTGTCTGTCTGCCGGCTGAGTCTGTCACCTTCCCCTGTGGCATGGAATGCTGGGTGACTGGATGGGGAAAAGTGGCTTATGGAGGTGAGTTCTCTATCAATGAGACACCTTTGGTAATGAGCGCTCAAATGCTGACAGTTGTGCAATGGATTATTTTCTTGTGTTTGTGGGTGAAGTTTGGTGGTCAGTGGTTGGAGCGGGGCAGTATACGATAGGTGACTCATTAATTGAAGATATTAAGGCCTCTGGGTACATCGCATCTCTCTGTACATGCCACCTCTTCAAAGAATCCAAGATGTCCAGGATAGTTTGGTCCAGTCCGACCGATCGCCATTGTGGGATTGGTAGAGGTGACTGTCCATATTACCTGGAATTAGTTCAGAATTAGATGTTAGAGTTGGTTAGTCTGTTACTATGACATTAAGTAACCTAACCCTTAAAGACTAAGTGATGCCAGGATCTGTATCTCTGCACCCATTACTTGAGTTGTGCAGTCCTACAAAGACTCACTGGACAATACAAGTCAAGAGGTCCCAGACATTGTGTCTTTGCCCCGGTAAGATTGCTGTCACAAGGTCTGGATCCTTAGACATCCAATTATAGAGGTGACGAGTTTTATCCTTCCTCAGTGAGCCTGCCGAACCCCAAGACTCTCCAGAAAGTGATGCTCCCGCTGATAGACAGTGTAACATGTGACGAGATGTACCATGTGGGATCATCAGTCAGTACCAGCAGAATCATCATCCAGGAAGAGAAGATCTGTGCTGGATACAAAGAAGGACAGAAAGACTCCTGCCAGGTTGGTCACCAAACCCCTGAAGTTCTGTATTTACTTTATAAGCCAATGACTCCTAGATAGTTGATTAACTACTGGTAACCAATCCTGATGGCGTGAATGATAGTGCCGACTGTGTACAATATCATTGGCACAGACTGAAGGGGTCACCGAGGAAGGGCAGAAGTGGGGTACAGAATCCTGAGTTTTTTTTCTTTTTTTTTTCCTTTTTTTTTTACATGGTGCACAGATTATAATGAGATGTATCACATCTGCGTCTCTGCCCCAGCTTGCACCTTGGGAGAGAGAGTCAGTAGGAGGAGTTGGGGGGAGTTACATGATGCAACAGATATAATAGATGTTATCACATTTGCGTGTCGTGCCCAGCTTGCACCTTGGGGAGAGTCAGTAGGAGGAGTAGTTGGGGGGAGTTACATGTGCACAGTATTTAATGATGAGAGTATCACATTCGCTGGTCTCTGCCCCAGTTGCACCTTGGGAGAGCAGTAGGAGAGAGGTGGGGAGTTACATGGGGCACAGATTATAAAGAGTATCACATTCTGCGTCTCTCTGCCCAGCTTTCACTTGGGGGAGTCAGTAGAGGAGGAGTTGGGGAGTTACATGGTGCCAGCTTATGATGAGATGTATCACATTCTGCCGCTCTCTGCCCCAGCATGCACCTGGGGAGGAGTACGTAGGAGGAAGTGGGGAGGAGTACATGGTGCACAAGATTATTACATTATCATTTTCCAAATGACTAATCCCCTATAGGCAGGGGATTAATTGATGGGGCCGGGCTCTGGTCGGGCTTACACTCCCCCCCCCCATGTTCTTAATCCTCTCATAAGATTTCCCGACTGTCCGCCCGATTTGTTTCCATGTTAAAGAAACGGATTTTAGCTGATAGATTTCCTTTTCTTGGTTGTCTAACCATAGTCGCCGGCGGCTTTTTTGTCGGCAGTCCTCTATTTTTTAGGGAGTCGTTCATTTAAGTATTTTATAAGCTGCCTAGTTCTTACTGGCTTGTTAAAACCCTAATAGCTTCCCTTGTGTCTGCTAACATATGAGATGATTTGGCCCTCATGTCCGCTTTAGATGTTTCCCAGAAGAGGGTTGGTTGTCTTTATGGGCTTCATGTTCTACTTCGAATTCCTTCCAGCTTTTATATAGGTATTCTTTGAATTTATCATTTGGGCTAGGTAATTCGGAATCTCCAAATATTTGGGCTGCTTTGGGTATACCCACCATTTCTATCTCCAAATACACTGGTGCATGGTCTGAGATGATGTTTTCCCCATCTCAGTTTAGAGATTTGGACTTAGCATCCCTTTAATGGTGAGTAAAACTATCTGTCCTGAGAAGGAGGAGTGTACGACTGAGTAGAATGTGTACTCTTCTCCGTGGGGTTAAAAGTTTGCCAGCCAGGTCTCACCTGTTTAGTGAACTTTCATGTATGAATATATTTTGGTTTGAGCGTATTTGTTATGGGGCGAGTGTAATAACATGCACTGTGGTAGGGATCTGATCATGCAACTCGTTCCAAGGGAATAATATCATAGTAATGCAAGACGAGCAGTTTTGCAAATAGTTATATATAAGGAGGTCATATTGGGGAGATGTTGACCTAGTTTCTTTTATTAAATGGTCAGTGTTTTCTTGCAGGGAGATCCGGGGGACCTTTGTGTGTAAGTGGCAGGGGCCTGGTCCCAAGCGTGGCATTGTAAAGCTGGGGGGGCGTGCGCCATTATTTCGCCCTGGGTGTTACACCCTATGTGACCGCTATGAGGTATGGATCAGCGCTACGTACAGAGGTGAAGTTTATCAAGCTGCAGATATTCCTCCGCCAGCACAAAGTGTATGAAGCCATCCTTCCCAGCAGCAGTAATGGAAGCATCAAAATCCTAAGTCAAGAGTGGAAGATGCTGCTCCTAGCTGCCTTCATCCTGAGCCAAATATAACACACACATTTGTCTCCATCTGTTCACTATTCAGCATCTACCACCAGAGGTCGCTATATACGCTTTTGCACTTTCGGCCCAGTGGAACCATAACACAAAGTGTTGAGGATGGGCTACCGATGGCATCCTGACCCAGGAAGATCATTATTAAAGAGACACTCATTAAGTGAAGGAGAGTGATGTATTTTCTATAGTAGCGTAACATAGTGATGTAGAAGGCGGATTGTTTTTGATCAAAGGCTTCTGATTTCATCCTTTTTGGGGGATTAGTGGTTTTGTCGCTGAGATGATAATCAGGTGGAGACGAACCTACTGTTTAAAAAAAGAAATAAAAAGTAAAAAATGGGGCACAATAAAAATGAAGAACTTATCTATCTCAGCGAGCTCAACTCCAGTGCTCGCCCCCCCCCCCCCCACCACAAAAGGTCAGGTTTTCGGTTCCCAGCTCAGCATGTGCCAATCAGAGCTCATGGTGAGCCTCTTATTGAGCTACTTGTGCTGAAGCAGGGACTGTTTGAGCCACTCATGCGGAGCGAGGGACTGATTAAGCAACAGTGCTGATGCAAGGGCTGATTTGACACCCGTGCTGAAATGGGATATGCTGAAAACCTGACCTGTTGGGGGAAGGGGGGGAGAGAAAGAGGTGGGAGTGTTGGAGAGACGTGGGAGTGTGGGAGAGAGAGAGCGTGGGGTGAGGGAGAGAGAGCCGTGGGGTGTGGGAGAGATGTGGGGGCGTGGGAGAGATGTGGGGGCGTGGGAGAGAGAAGTAGGGGTGGGAGAGAGGGGAAAGGGATGAGAGGTGGGGATGTGGGGAGCAAAATCAGGGCATTTCCCAGGTGCACAGATTACAATGAGATGTATCACATTCTGCGTCTCTGTCCCAGCATGCACCTTGGGGAGAGTTAGTAGGAGGAGTTGGGGGGGGGATTTACACTGGTGCACAGATTTAATGAGAGGTATCACATTCTGCGTTCTGCCCCAGCTTGCACCTGGGGAGAGTCAGTAGGAGGAGTTGGGGGAGTTACATGGGTCACAGATTAAATGAGATGTATCAACATTCTGCGTTCTCTGCCCAGCTTCACCTTGGGAGAGTCAAGTGGAGGAGTTGGGGGAGTTACATGGTGCACAGATTACAATGAGATGTATCAATTCTGCCATCTCTGCCCCAGCTCTCACCTTGGGTAGAGTCAGTAGGAGGAGTTGGGGGGAGTTACATAGGCACAGATTATAATGAGATGTATCACATTGTCGCGTCTCTGTCCCGCTTGCACGTTCTTGGGGAGAGTCAATGAGAGGAGTGGGGGGAGTTATGGTGCACAGATTATAATGAGATTATCACATATCTGCGTCTCTGCCCCAGCTTCACCTTGGAGAGAGTCAGTAGGAGGAGTTGGGGGGAGTTACATGGGGCACAGTATAATGAGATGTACACATTCTGCGTTCTCTGCCCCAGCTTGCACCTTGGGGAAGTCAGTAGGAGGAGTTGGGGGGGTTACTGATGCACAGATTATAATGAGATGTATCACACTTCTGCATCTCTGTCCCAGCCTGGCACCTTGGGAGAGAGTCAGTAGGAGTAGTTGGGGGGAGTTACATGGTGCAGATTATAATGAGATGTAATCACATTCTGGTCTCTGTCCCAGCCTGCACTTGGGGAGAGTCATAGGAGGAGTTGGGGGGGAGGTTACATGAAGAGTTATAATGAGATATATCACCATTCTGGTCTTCGTCCCCAGCTGACCTGGGGAGAGTCAGTAGGGGAGTGGGGGGGAGTTACATGAGTGCACAGATTGATAATGAGATTATCACATTCTGCGCCTCTGCCCCAGCTTGCACCTTGGGGAGAGTCAGAGGAGGAGTTTGGGGGGAGTTAAATGGTGCACATATTAGAGATGTATCAATTTCTGCGTCTCTGCCCCATCTTGCATTGGGGAGAGTCGTAGGAGGAGTTACATGGTGCACAGATATAGATGATGTATCACATTTGCGTCCTCTGTCCCAGCTTGCACCTTGGGGAGAGTCAAGTAGGAGTTGGGGGAGTTACATGATGCACAGATATAATAGATGTATCACATTCTGTCTCGCCCCGTGGCACCTTGGGGAGTCATAGGGGAGTTGGGGGGAGTTACATGGTGCACAGATTATAATAGATGTATCACTTCTGCGTCTCTGTCCCATCTTGCACCCTTGGGGGAGTCAGTTAGGAGGGAGTTACATGGTGCAGATTATAGATGAGATGTACATTCTGGTCTCTGTCCAGCCTGCACACTTGGGGAGAGTCGAGGAGGAGTTGGGGGGAGTTACTGATGCACAGATTATAATGAGATGTATCACATTCTGTGTCTCTTGCCCCAGCTTGCACCTGGGGAGAGTCTGGAGGCTTGGGGTGGAGACATGGTGCACAGATTACAATGAGAATGTAACATTCTGCGTCTCTGTCCCAGCTGCACCGGGTGAGAGTCGTAGAGGAGTTGGGAGGATTACATGTGCACAATTATAATGAGATGTATCACTTCTGCTTCTTGCCCCAGCTTGCACCTTGGGGAGAGTCAGTAGGAGGAGTTGGGGGAGTTACCTGGTGCACAGATTATAATGAGATGTATCACATTCTGCGTCTCTGCCCCACTTGCACCTTGGGGAGAGTCGTAGGAGGGGAGTTACATGTGCACAGATATATGAGATGTATCACATTGCGTGTCTCTGTCCAGCTTGCACCTTGGGGAGAGTCAGTAGGAGGAGTGGGGGGGAGTTACATGGTGCACAGATACAAGATGTATATCAATTCTGCGTCTCTGTCCCAGCTGGCACCTTGGGAGAGTCAGTAGGAGGAGTTGGGAGTTACATGGGCACAGATTATAATGAGATGTATCACTCTGCGTCTCTGTCCACATGCACCTTGGGGACAGCAGTAGGAGAGTGGGGGGAGTTACATGGGCAGAACAGAGATGTTATCACATTTGCGTCTCTGCTCCCAGCTGCACCTTGGGGAGAGTCAGTAGGAGGAGTGGGGAGGAGTTACATGGTGCACAGATTATTACTATCATTTCAAATGACAATCCCCCCTAGGCAGGGGATTAATTGATGGGGCCCGGGCTCTGGTCGGCTGCACTTCCATCCCCCCCCCCATGTTCTTATCCTCTCAAGATTTCCCGACTGTCCGCCCTGATTTGTTTCCATTTAAAGAAACCGGATTTCTTAGCTGATAGATTTCTTTTTCTGGTTGTCTAACCATAGCTCGCCGGCTGCTTTTTTGTCGGCAGTCCTCTTATTTTTAGGGAGGTTTCCTTTTAGTATTTATAAGCTCGCCTAGTTCTTACTGGCTTTGTAAAACCCTTATAGCTTCCCTCTGTGTCTGTCAACATTGAGATGATTTGGCCCTCATGTCCGCTTTAGATGTTTCCCAGAAGAGGGTTGGTTGTTTTATGGGCTTCATTGCTATTCGAATTCCTTCCAGCTTTTATATAGGTATTCTTTGGAATTTATCATTTTGGGCTAGGTAATTTCGGGAATCCAAATATTTGGGCTGCTTTGAGTATACCACCATTCTATCTCCAAAAAAACTGGCGCATGGTCTGAGATGATTTCCCCATCTCAGGTTTAGAGATTTGGACTTAGCATCCTTTCTTGGTGAGTAAACTATCTGTCCTTGAGAAGGAGGAGTGTACGCGAGTAGAATGTGTACTCTTCTCCGTGGGGTTAAAAGTGCCAGGTCTCCACCAGTTAGTGAACCTTTGCATGATGAATATTTTTGGTTTGAGTATTGTGCTGGTATTGGGTCCCTTTCTGAACGCCAATTCTGTCATGTATGTGTCTGGATAGCCGTTCCCAATCCCCCTACATATATTTCGTTGGCTACTTTTTTGTCTTAATAGCTTTTGGTCGTACAGCGTCTGCTTGAAGTAGTTGCGTCGTCTGGTAGTCAATAAGGGCATATGATAGATGTTCCCAGAATATGTATCTCTCCCCTCAAGAAGTTAGCTGTACCCTTAGCCACTTGTTTCTCGGTACTGTTCACTGGGATACACCCTCCATTGGTTGTGTTTCTAGTGAACAGGATGGCGACTCCCGTTTTGTATGTCCGGTGCTATTGGAGGCATCCCTTACCAGGATTACCAATCTTCTGGCCGCTCCTCCGTGTCCGTGATTTATGCATGTCTGAGTATATAGGCGTTCGTCGTGATTTGGTAGAATCTATATCTACCAATACGTCTTTCTATCTAATCTTTCACCCCACTTCTGTACATAGGGGTCTTCATCTCGTCTGTCCATCTGCCACTGTGGGTTTTTTCTACTTGTATCTTGCTTTTGGATCGCACGCTCGTACTCATAATACGTTATTTGTGTTCACCTGGTTTCAGTCAGGACAAGCTGGAAGGTCTTGTTGCGTTGAGCTGGAAAGTATGTTCTGCGGTGTGGCATTGGGACCATACTTGACACGTCGCAATCTACGTATTGTTACACTAGAACAATATAACCGAGACACACATAACATCAATCATCACATAAACTTTTACATCTTTATAAGACGAATGATCTGAGTGACAGAGGAGCAGCGGCACGACAATCTTAACATCAAAGGAGTTATGTAGACGCTCTTTGAGAGATGAATTGAGCTTGTTTGGTCAATGTATTAAGGCTCGATTTTGATTGAAGTACCTTAGAATAAGCATGGAAGGGAGAAGGACGAAAAAGGGAAAAATTTAGTGAGGAAGATAGAAAAAAGAGAATGAGAGATGAAGAGTGGGGTATGGGAAGAGGGGTAAGAAACTTAAAAAGTGTAGTGAAGAGAGAATGGGAGAATGGAGGTGACGTACGTGTTGGGGAGGAGGGGAGAAGCAGGAAGTGGGGAGAGAGAAGAGTTGGGGGGGGATGAAGGAGAAGGAAAAGCGAAGGAAGTGGCCATTAGCAACTTTCCAGCCTTCTTGACTTCCTAAGAGGGAAGGATTGTTTTCCGGAGCAGTATTTCCACTTCAGCTTCCCCTGACATCTTATCCACACCATCACTTGATCACCTCTGTCCACCCCCATCTAGTTCTGTTATGGTCCTTCGAGCCATCTAACCACCCCCGTACCCTTCCAGCTGGTTGACATGAGATTAATCTATCATCAGAGGGCTGTTTTATCCAATTCTTCAATATTGGGCATAGGCTCACGATTGGTACTGAGAGTTTCGGCCCCCTATATCCCAAGTGGCTATAACACCACTTGCTATGATTCTTCATCATCAAGGGCCTCACATACCCGTCCCTACCTCCTCCCTGCGCATATTGGCGTGGGTTTTCCGATATCCCTCTAATCTCTCTCCCAATTACCACCCCGCCACCTCAGGTTCAGACACTCCACCTGCCATCCCTGGCATTCAACCACGCCACGCCCCCCACCACAGACCCCCAACCGCCTCCATATCCCCCACGATCTCCCTAGTCCTACAAAACCTCCCTATGTGAGGGCCCAGGTGGGGATCCTTGGGAGTCTCTGAAGCAGGGCGGCTCCCAAGTTCGGAGTTCCGGAGCCTCCTCCAATTGTCGGGATTGTATGGAACGGGATTACATATCAAGCCCCGAACGCACGTTGTGGATTCTAGAAGTTTCAGGCCCCCGGTCAATGTTACACTTCCACCATCTCCCGGACACCCTCTTCCAGGAACCCTGGTCACGGCTTGCGGCCATAAAGACAGGCAGCGGGTGCGTTCGGCAGGGCTGAGCAAGGGCATTCGGCAAGAGGGTCTAGACTCTATTGAGTATTTGCATGTTGTGCCACTTTGGAAAAGGTACTGGTGTGTCTTCAAGTCCGCATTTTCACCGCGCAGGTCAATGCTGCTAAGCAGTGAAGTGTTATTCCCTCGCGGGGGGGGCTCCGCTTGTTCATCCACACCACTAACCAAACCCCACGATTCTCCGCCTTTCGGGTCGAGTGAATGAAGATTTCGTGTCCCGCATCTGTGATATATTTTTTAAGTGACAGGATAGGTCAAAGCGTTTTCTTTTGAGAAGAGAACCAGTGCACACGTCCGAATCTCTTATCTTCTGGGACGACGGTGCTGATAAGTTCCTAAAACGATCATAAGGCCTCCTTCCTTCAACTTGTATTGTTGGCTTTCTTTGATACTTAATGCTATTTGGTTTAATTAATATTCAGATATTGGGAATAAAAGGCGGGCTTTGTGTTTGATCTTCTCTGGATTGCCCCAGTCTAGGCTACTCCTCTCCACCCCTTGATATTGATCTTATTTCTTGGTCAATACCAGTAGTCCGGCCGCCATTTTGGCAACAAGTTCAGCAGTTCACTTTGTTTTAATGGATAGGGACACCAATTCTTGGCAGATCTATCCTAGAGAGCGATTTCTACGTGTCCATTGTGGTCTATAGTCTATGCCCTGTTGGGTGGGGGGGCGATGGAGGAGTCAGGACTCCACGAGCGGGCGGGATCCCCTCCCTTATGGCCGTCGCATTTGTGGCTATCCTTTTCAGTACCGATGCTTTTGGGGCCATATATCCGTTTGGCGAAATATTTCACATAAACCCGAAGCTCTGGAGGCTTTCACCTATGTGGTGGTATTTCTTTTAGGAGTTCTTGTCAGTTATTGGAGATATTTCTGTCATCTATCACTCAAAGACGTGGACCAACGTACACCCTCAGGAGACGTATTGCAGGCGGACTTACGCCTGGCGCAATACAGGAAGCTTTTGTCACTGTTCTTGTCACAAGAAATTGTATTTGGACACTGTCCAGTAAAAAATGAGGGGGATTGAGGCGCAGGTTCACCGGGACCCTTCTCACCAAGAGGTAGGTGTGTGTTGGTCATTTCCGTGATAGGAGGCGTACTTTTCGAAGTGGGCTGCTCAGCTAGCATTGTGTTGCCATGGCAACGGGACATCAAATGACGCTGCAACACTGCCAGAGGAGGGGACGTCTTCAAGTAAGTCCCTTTGGACTTTGCACAGGGGGACGCCTGCGCAAGCTGGGTTAAAAGGTTTATAGGGCCTAGGATCTGCATCCATCTCTATAGGGTATACTCCATAGGACTCTGCACATTCTCCTATAGGGTTACTCCAAGACTATGCACCATTTCCTATAGAGTATATCCATAGGACTGCATCCATTCTTCGTATAGGGTATAAGTGTCCATAGAACTCTTGACAATCTCCGATAGGGTCTACTCCATAGGACTCTGCATCCATTCTCCTATAGGGTATAATCCATAGGATCTGCATCCATTCTCTCTAGGGTATACTCATAGGAATATCATCCATTCCCTATAGGTAGAATCCATAGGACTATGCATCACTTCTCCTATAGGGATACCCCTAGACTCGGCATCAGTCTAATATAGGTTCCCCTATTGACTCGGCAATCCATTCTCCTATAGAGTATCTCCATAGGACTCTGTCACCATTCTTCCTATTAGGTGGATACTCCATAGAACTCTGCATCCATTATCCTATAGGGTTATACCCATGACTCGGCAATCCAGTCTCTAATGAGTATACCCCTAGGGACTCTGCATCACATTCCTATAGAGTATACCCCATGGACTCGGCATCATTCTCCTAAGGGATATACCCATAGACCTCTGCATACATTCTACTAGAGAGTATTACTCATAGGACGCTGCATCATTTCCGATAAGAGGATACCCTAGGATCGCATTCAATTATATTGGGTATTACTCCCATGAAATCTGCATCAATTCTTCCTATAGGGTATACCCCTAGGACTCGCATCCATTCTCATATACGGTATACTTTTTTTTACTTTAGGACTTGCCATCAATCTCCTATAGAGTTATACCCCTAGGACTGCTGCTACAATGGAACTTCTTCTCCAAAGCAGTGTCTGAGGTGTGGATCTGGTAGTGTATGCCCCAGCCCCTGTCCTCTGAGAGCTTGTCCATGATTGGGTTAGTTAGTGATATCATGAGCTTCTGCATTAAACTATTGAAACTGATGGGACAATGCTCAGAAGGAGACCCTAGATAATATATGATATGCTACCTAGGGCTGAAATGGCTATTAAGTTCATGATTTCGTGTGCAACAGAATACGTACCCTGCATGACAGATCCCACGGGGAAATACTTTCAAAGCAGCAAAATGGAAAAAAATCGTATGTCTAAATTTTTTTTTTTATTGTGGTTACAATCATATACTATTTTAGTTATCATGAATATTTAATAAATTCTTGCGGGGTTATACAGAATAACAATCAGGTTAGTACATGTATAATCAGTTGATATAACACATGGATCGATAATTATGAATATTATGAGATTTGCTACGACTTTCTATTTTCTTTTTGGGAATGTGACATTTTTTCCTGTGGCAATTATTCGGAACTCTGGGTTTGGTGTGAACTCGTCTGTGATTGTCATCTATAATTTATTTCTGGATTATCAGTTCTTATTGTGGTGTTTTAGTTCCAGAGAATGTTTGGACTCCTGATCAGTTCTATAGCTTTTTCTATCTAGTTTAAGTGACCCGATTCTCTAGTTGCCTTGGCATCTGGTAGTGCATAGTGCGCTTGTTCTTGGCCTTTACCTTCGGAGCCGGTCTATGAATCCAGCTCTCAGGATCATGACAATGTCCTTTAGTAAAGTCTAATTGTTTTGGTATGACTACTGTTCTCTTTTGGCGACTCGTTTATGTTTAAAGTAGAGATCGATAAGTAATTCCTATCATTGGGCGAGTCTGAGGCGAGCCATGTTTTTAATTTGCTTTTTGCTGGATAGGAAAATTTAATTATTCTTGGTCATAATTGCCTTTTATCTAGTTTGTCTGTTTGTCTTCTGCCCCCCTCCCCCCCTCCTTGTGACGAGCTCTATTTAACCATAGGAAGCGAACCGCGCGGGCATTGAGGTAGAGATGCTCAATTAAAGCCGTACCGAGCCCAGGGACAGAGTACGATATTAGAGTATCTGTGGCTGGTAAGCATGCAGGGGTCAGCCGGCAGGAGGAAGCTAAGCGTAAAGGTTCGGGTTGTTCAAGTCCGGTGTCAAATAACAGGGATCTCCAATATTGAAAGGTAGCCTTTCTCAGTGGATACAGAGGCTAGGCATACGGACAACATGCTATGCCTCGGAACACAGGAAACACTAGGGACACAGAGTCACATGCAACAGGCGAGGTTTTGTCCGATTGTCATCAATTTATCAACAATTTATAGTTTATGGGACTTGATCTCTGTTGAATTCCAGATACAAGTTGCAAAATATTAATTTGTTGATGTTAGTTCCTTAATCGACAAAACACACGACATTTGAAGAATACAATAAAAACCACACTCACTGGGACAGAAAGAAATAATTGTCCGTAGGGTTTTTTATAAGTCAGAGTAGGGTTTTCAATGGATTATAGAAGATACGGGAATGCTGTAGAGATTTGCGTAGTGGAGCAGCAGACGTGGCGTGGGTGGTGAGTGAGGTAGATGAGCTATGGCGCGCATCTTTGGATAGATGGAGGTGGAGTCTGTGGATAAAGGGAATGACATAGAAGGTTGCAGGAGTCAAGTGGGACAGGTATGAGTGAGGAATTAGGATTTAGTTTCAGCAAGAGTGAGGTAAGGCGATCATGGACATATTAAGAGTGGAGGTGGCAAGACTTAGTAAGGAACTTAAATAGGAGGGGGAGGAAGAGAGGCTCAAGCTTGCACCTCTTCGGGGGGGGGGGGGGGGGGGGGCGTCGGAAAAGACCCAGGCAGCGGGTTGGTTGTGGTGATGAAATGATGGTATTATGATAGGGAGCGAAGAGCTTGCTGATATGATGATAGTGGAAGGGGTAAAGACTATAATATGTTTTGGACATGTAAGTTAGGTAAAGGGGGGAAACCTGGAGGAGATTGCAGAGAGGACTTGGTGGCACGGGACATGAGACATGGGGAGAGGTCAGGGGCGGAGGCGAGGTTAGATTTAGCGTCATCAGCATAGAGATGATACGGAAGGCCAAAAGATTATCTACTCTTATTTCTGAAGCACTGTATGTTGCGTCCCAGCCTTGCAATATATTGGTCCCGTGGCCACCCGCACCACCTCTCATGGGCTTTCACACACTCACACCCACCCCATGGGCCCGCCCCCACACCTCTCAATTGGCTGAGGAGTGAGTGACGGGCCAAGGTCAAAAAAAAAACCCACTTGTCCTCTCCCCCCATACACCTTCAACTACACGGGCTCACCCCCTCCCGCTCCCACTCCTCCCCGCGGGGACAAACGCCCACCTAAGACGCGGGGGGGCCCGGAGCGCCCCCACTCGATCCGCACTCCACCTCGCTCTTCTCCCGCTCCACTTCCGCACGCTACCTCACTCCAGCTACACTCCAGTCACTCACCTCCCTCCCGGCTCCACTCCCCGCACTCACCTGCCCTCCAGATCTCACTTCCGACTAACCTCTCCTACGACTCCAACCTCACTCACCCGCTACACTCCCGCACTCAACCTCCCTCCAGCATCCACACCACTCTTACTCCGCGTACACACCACTCCCTCCCGATCCATCCCGCACTCACCTCCCTCCCGCTCCCCTCCCTCGCGAATCCACTCCCTCCCGCTCCACACCACCTCCGCGCTAACTCCCGAACTTCACTCCCGCTCCACTCCCGCACTCACCTCCATCCCGAAGCCACCCCTCCATCCCGCTCCAAAACTCCTCCTGCTACACACCATCCCTCCAGCTCACCACTACCCTCCGGATTACACCACCACTCACCTTCCCGCTACACTCCCGCACTCACCTCCCGCCCGTCCCCTCCCACTCCACTCACCTCCCTCCCGACTCCACTCCCACTCACTCCTCCTCCCGTAACTCCTCCTCCTGCTATCCCTTTCTTGAAGCCCAATCTGTCCATGTATGTGTCTTGGATAGCGTTCCAATCTCCCCCTACAATTATATTGTGGCATTTTTGTCTTAATAGTTTTTGGGTAAGGTCTTTGAAGTATTGGGGGTTGTAGTCATAAGGGCCATACTGTAGATGTTTCCCAGAATATATTCTCTCCCCAAAATTTAGCTTTTCATTAGCACTTGTCTTCCCTCTGTACCTGTTTCTGAGGATAAAAGATGTGAGAGGGAGTGGCTCAGTGAGTAAAAGACACTGACTGGCACTGAGAGTTTGAAGCCTGGTTCAATTCCCGGGGTCGGCTCCTTGTGACCTTGGGCAAGTCACTTTATCTCCCTGTGCCTCAGGCACCAAAAACATAGATTGTAAGCTCCACGGGGCAGGGACCTGCACCTGCAAAAATGTCTCTGTAAAGCGCTACATATAACTAGCAGCACTATACAAAAACATGCTATTATTATTATTATTATTATTATAAAACCTCCATTGGTGTGTTTCTATTGACCAGGATGGCTACTCCTGCTTTTTTATGTAGGGATGGGGAGAATACACACTGACTTACCCAATCTCTCTGGAGGTACGTGGATTCTTTCATGTCTAAGTGCGTTTCCTGGAGTAGAACTATATCTACCACATCTGTCTTTCTATCTATCTTTCACATTGCACGGGGCTATTTTTTACTGGCATTGTGTTTTATGTCTCTTGCTTTTGTGCAGCTTTACCTCCGTTATTTGTTTCACCTCCTGTTTCCCCTGGCAGTGCTGGCATTGTCTTTGTGCGTTGAGCCTGACGATTGCTTCTTGGATCTTGGGGACATTGAATCACCTTTGTTAACTAGAACATTAACTGTAACAATAACATCAACATCACATCACTTTTCCATTTAAAAGACTGCTCTTTTTCCAGAGGCGCGCGGCACGCCCTCTTCCCCTCCATTTAGTTATTTCGACGCTCCTTTGGAGAATGAATTGCCTTTGTTTGTCATTTATTCCGGTCTATTTTGGTACTTGTAGTACCTTAGCATCCTAATTGAATGGGCTCCGGCCTACCACCTGGAAACATTTATTTTCTTACTTTATAGCCCAACTGAGAATGATCTTATCCTATATTTTGGGTCTGTCAGAGTTTTCCTCCCCTTCCCCATTGTAGTTACTATCTCATTGGCTAACTTCTTTCTTCAGGGAATATTGTTCCTGGAGATATTTTCACTTCAGCTTCCCCTGACATCTTATCAACCCCTACACCCCTGTCCCCCCAACTAAGTTCTGTAGTTGGATCAATGACCCTCCAGCTGGTTTAGACATTGATATTAACTCTATCATCAGAGGGCTGTTTTATCCAATTCTTCCAATAAGGGCAGGCTCCGATGTACTGAGAGTTTCGGCCCCCTAATCCCAAGTGGCTATCACCCCTGCTATGATTCTTCTCACATCAGGGCTCCAACCCTCCTTTCCCCTCCCCCTGCATTAGCGGGGTTTTCCGCTATCCCTCTTCACCTCCATCTCCATTCCCCACCCCCACCTCAGGTCACACTCCCACCTGCCATCCCTGGCATTCCACACCACTGCCACGCCCCCCCCACAGACCCCACCGCCTCCATCCCCCACGATCCCCAGTCTCAAAAACCTCCGCCTATGTGAGGGCCCAGTGGGATCCTTGGGAGTCTCTGAAGCAGTGCGGATTCCGGAGCCTCCGCCTCCCCATTGTTCTCTTTCGGTGATTGAGTGGCCGGGATTCATATTCAGGCCCCAAAGTCACGTTGTGGCATTTCTAGAAGTTCAGGCCCGGCAATTGTTCCACTTTCCCCCATCTCCCGACCCCCTTTCCAGGAAGGTAATGTGGTGCTCAGCATGAAAAACCCATCAGGGTTATAAAGTGAGATGGAGGTTGGGGGTTGGTCAGCGCACGGGATTTTGCTCGAACGTAGAGATAAGATGATAGGGAGATATGGGAACACGGTATTAGTGTTTTAGTAATCGAACGGGTACAATACAGCCAAAAGAACTTTGGAATTAAAAATTAAAAGTAGAAAAATATATTTTAAAAAGCTTTTAAAAACTATTTGGAATTAAAGAACCTTGGTAATTAAAAAGTAAAAATGACTTATAGAATAGTTGGCGGCAATTGTTCCACTTTCCCCCATCTCCCGACCCCCTTTCCAGGAACCCTGTCACGGCTGCGGCCATAAGACAGCCGGCGGGTGGGCAGGCTGGCAGCAAGGGCACCGGACAAGAGGGTCTAGACTATTGAGTACTTGCATGTTGTCCACTTTGATAAAGGTATCTGGGTGTCTCTTCCATCTCTGCTTTCCACCGCCAGGGCAATGCTGCTAAAGCAGAAGTTGTTATCTCCTCTGCGGGGCTCCGTCTTGTTCCACCACCCTAACCAAACCCCCCCACGAATTCCTCCGCCTTTTCGTGGGAAGTGAAGAATTTCGTTCCCGCATCTGTGAATATTTTTAAAGTGACAGGATGGGTCAAAGCGAATTTTCTCTTTTGATTGAAGAGACCAGTGCACACTCGTCCGAATTCTCTTCTCTTCTGGGAGACTGTTGCTGATAAGTCCTAAACGATCATAAGCCTCCTTCCTTCAACTTGTAGTTGTTGGCTTTCTTTGAATACTCTAATGATATTTGTTTTATTATTAATATTCAGATATCTGGCAATAATAGGCCTGGGCTTTGTGTTTTGATCTTCTCTGGATTGCCCCAGTCTATGTACTCTCTCCACCTTGATATGATCTTCTTTCTTGGTCAATCCCAGTTAGTCCGGCAGCCATTTTTGGCAAAAGTTCAGCAGTTCACTTTGTTTAATGGATTCTGGGACACCAATTATGCAGATATTATTCCTATGAGAACTATTTTCTACGTCGTCCATTTTCTATTAGTCTATGCCCTGTTGGGTAGGGGGAGCGCTGGAGGAGTCAGTACCTTCCACGCGCGGGTCGGATCCCCTTCCCTTATGGCCGTCGGCCATTTTGTGGCTCTCCTTTTTCAGACCGCTGCTGTTTTGGGGCCATATCTCCGATTTTGGCGAAATATTTCTCCATAACCCGAAGCTCGGCGGTTTCACCTCTGTGGTGGTATTTCTTTTAGGCAGTTTCTTGCAGTTATTGTGCAGATATTTCTGTCCTCTCCTCCGGAGCCAGCATAGCTACTTGCAGGCGTGACTTACTGCCCTGGCGCAATACCGGAAGTCTTTTGTCACTGTTTTGTCCCGAAATTGTATTTGGACACTGTCCAGTAAAAAATGAGGGGGGAGCGCAGGTCCCCGGGACCACTTCTCACCAAGAGGTAGGTGTGTGTTTTCTTTCTGTGATAGGAGTCGTACCTTTTCCGAAGTGGGCTGCCTCCGGTAGCATTGTGTTGCCATGGCAACGGGACATCACATGACGCGGCAACACTGCCAGAGGGGGGACGCTCTTCAAGGTAAGTCCCTTTGACTTTTGCTACAGGGGGCCCGCGCTGCGGCAAGCTGGCTTTAAAGGTTATATAGGGTGTCCTAGGACTCTGCATCCATTCTCCTATAGGGTATACTCCATAGGACTCTGCATCCATTCTCCTATAGGGTATACTCCATAGAACTCTGCATCCATTCTCCTATAGGGTATACCCCTATGACTCTGCATCCATTCTCCTATAGAGTATATTCCATAGGACTCTGCATCCATTCTCCTATAGGGTATACTCCATAGAAAATGATGCAGATCCTATGGAATATACTCCCTATAGGCGAAATGGATGCCGAGTCATAGGGGTATACCTATAGAGAATGGTGTCAGATTCTATGGAGTAATACCCTATAGGAGAAGGATGCAGAGTTCCTATGGAGGTATATACCCTATAGGAGATGATGCAGAGTCCTAGGACACCCTATATAACCTTTAAAGCCAGCTTGCCGCAGCGCGGCCCCCTGTAGCAAAAGTCAAAGGGACTAACCTTGAAGAGGTCCCCCCTCTGGCAGTGTTGCCGCGTCATGTGATGTCCCGTTGCCATGGCACACACATGCTACCGGAGGCAGCCCATTCGGAAAAGGTACGACTCCTATCAGAAAGAACACACACCCTACCTCTTGGTAAGTGGTCCCGGGGACCTGCTCTCCCCCTCATTTTTACTGGACAGTGTCCAAATACAATTTCTGTGACAAAACAGTGACAAAAGACTCCGGTATTGCGCCAGGGCAGTAGTCACGCCTGCAAGTAGCTATGCTGGCTCCGGAGGAGAGGACAGAAATATCTGCACAATAACTGCAAGAAACTGCCTAAAAGAATACCACCACAGAGGTGAAACCGCGCTCTTCGGGTTATGGAAATATTTCGCCAAAATCGGAGATATGGCCCCAAAAACAGCAGCGGTCTGAAAAAGGAGACCACAAAAGGCCGACGGCCATAAGGGAAGGGGATCCGACCGCGCTGGGAGGTACTGACTCCTCCAGCGCTCCCCCTACCCAACAGGGCATAGACTAATAGAAAATGGACGACGTAAGAAATAGTTCTCATAGGAATAATATCTGCAAATTGGTTGTCCCAGAATCCATTAAACAAAGTGAACTGCTGAACTTTTGCCAAAAATGGCTGCCGGCCTAACTGGATTGACCAAGAAAGAAGATCATATCAGGAGGTGGAGAGAGTACATAGACGGGGCAATCCAGAGAAGATCAAAACACAAAGCCCAGGCCTATTATTGCCAGATCTTGAATAATTAATATAAACAAATATCATTAGAGTATTCAAAGAAAGCCAACAACTGCAAGTTGAAGGAAGGAGGCTTATGATCGTTTAGGACTTTTTCTTTTGACAAAGTCCCCAGCGGGACGAAACACGTCAAGAAGTTTTTTGTAGCAGTTTACCTTTTTGTGTTATGCACTCATTAAATATAGCCTTTTAGATATAATGTGTGGACTTCCTGATTCATATTCTGACGGCAGCTTTGCACCGCTGATTACCCACCCTCTGACTACCTTACCTGCACGGGCTGGAGTACGAGTCATCACTCTCCGATAGAGTAACTGTCTGTCAGCATTTGAGTCGGTTGCGACGTGTCAAGACTGTGAGTAAATACCCCTTCTCTCCCCGCAGTGGGGCTGCTTTCCGTGTGTGACACTGGGGCAGTGAGGGCAGTGGCGGAGGATCGCGTGTTGTTGTTGCCGGTCATAGTATCCTGGCTGGAGACCAACGGCGCCGCCGTTTGCATCTTCCTCCTATATCCTCTTACCCTACCAACCCCGCCGGGTGGCCGATGTCACTAACACACTGAGCACAGACAGGGCTCACATTATTAATTCATTTGTTCATAAAGTTGGGACTCTGCACGGGAGTTGTTTACGTATTACATCAGTTGGATACCTTTTGGGATTATTTGTGTTCTATGTGTGCACATTTTGTAGCATGGCCATACCTTGAAGCAATTCTGGGACCACTTTGTCCAGACAGAGAGAGAATCGGACGAGGTGCACTGGTCTCTTCATAATCAAAAGAACAAATTCGCTTTGACCCATCCTGTTCACTTTAAAAACAATATTTCACAGATGGGGAACTGAACTTCTTCACTTCCCATAAAGCGAAGGAATTCGTGGGGGGGTTTGGTTCGGGTGGTTGGACACAGACGGAGCCCCGCCGGTCGGAGAGTAACCAACTTTCTGCTTTAGCAGCATTGCCCTGGCAGGCAGGAAGAAGAGACAGCACTCAGAGTGGGAGAGAAACCCAGATACCTTTTTCAAGGTGGGAAAACATGCAAGCTACTCAAGTCTAGACCCTCTTGTCCGTTGCCGCTTAGCTGACAGGCCTGCACCCCCCGCGCGCTGTCTTATCGCCGCAGCCGTGACAGGGTTTCCTGGAAAGGGGAGAAAGTCCAATGCATATGTCGTAGGGCAACGCACAGCAAAACGTGCATAGCAGGTCTGGCAAAAATATGTTTTATTCATAAGGGACATACAAAACAGAGGCGCAACCTTCTACGCGTTTCGTGCAAACAATAGCACTTATCAATAAATAAAGATACAAGTGCTATTGTTTTGCAGAAACCGTAAGAAGTTGCAGCTTCTGTTTATGTCCATAATAAAGAAATATTTTTGCCAGACCTGCTTCACCGGTTTTTGCATGTGGTTGCACTACTACATTGCATTGGATTTCTCCCCTTGCAAGCATCAGCAGACGCGAGAGAGCCATGGTGACACATTACGTGAGTACTTACCTTGGGGCCAGCCCAATGAATGAGTTAGGGGCGGGTGTTTTGGATTACCCTGCCTTTCAGGGCCCACTGGAGCCCCCATTCTAGGTATTTGAATGCATATGTCCGAGTGTTCATCTCACTTTATAAAAGAAAAGGACAAAAAGAAAGAAAAGAGTTGGGGCGGCTCCCTATTGTATAGGCTGTGATGGTGCTGTGTGGTAGTGGTACCCAAAGAAAGGGTAGTGTATATGCCCTGTTGTTTTCTGGCAGCTGGAGCCATTGAGAAGATAAAGCCCGGGATCTTCTTGTAGTTGCAGTGGAGGTGGAGGGTGTCGGGGTTCAGCCAGCGGATTTGCTCGACGTAGAAGATAGATGATAGGGAGATATGGAAACGGTTTGTGTTTTAAGTAACAACGGTACAATATGCCAAAAGAAATTTGAATTAAAATGTATTAAAATATATTTTTAAAAAAAGCTAAAACTATGTGAATTAAAGAACTTGGTAATTTAAACAAGTAAAATATATCCAATTTAGTAAAATATCTAAAAAATATAGTTTAGACAAATCCGTTAAAAAATCCTTAAATAAATTTACAATGAAATGTGTTGTGTTTTTTTATTTTTTGTGACAGGAAGTAGAAGTGTGCTAGTATGGTGATGATAACAGGGTGTGTTATATAGCCGGTTGTTGGTCTGAGTTAAAAAGGGATAACGGGCTGGTAGCAGAGTTTTAATGTGCAGTCTTCTTCACGGAATGCTGCTACAAAACAATAACTATTCTCACCTCCTGGTTGGAGGCAGTACGGTGAGTGCTTCTCTCCCGGGGGGCCCAAATAGGAAGAAAGGGCCGAACTCGGTGAGTGAGCAATAGAATTATTAGTACAGAAAACAAGTCAAAAGAAAATCACACGGTACAAAGCTTTAAAACAGGCCCAGCATCAGCCTGATCGTCGTGATATTCCTCTCACCGTACAGTGCCCCGTGGTCGGGCGTCGACCGTCGGGACCGGTAGAGGCGGTCTCACGGATGTCAGCAGGCTGGCTGGGTCCTTCAATCAATTGGGCTCACGGAAGGGAACAAATAGTTCGCAAAAAATAATGCTTCGTCAGGTTCTGCCGGATGGCCCTGTGCCTTCCTCTTTGTAGGCAAATACCTAATTGATGATTGGAAGTTGGTCTCAATTGGTATTGTCAATTACTAAAGAATAAAAGTAGAAACGACTTATTGAGGGTTGGGTGTTAGACTAATGCCATAAGTATGAAAGACCAATAGTATCTAAAACTCTAAATACATACATACATAATATTTACAAGTAGTGACAATGTTTACACAGTAATAATCATGCACAGATCTCTTAGCATTCTATGAGACCTCCTCGCTCGAGGTGTAGGCAATTAGTAATTCTGTGCCAATCTACAGTACATCTTTGAAACATCTCTTAAAATTGGGTCCAGAGTGCACACATGCTTGTGAAGTAAACCTCTTACGTATTACCTCACCAAATTAATTTCTACCTAAAGTGGCACCTTGCACGTAGAACTTCTGTGATGTAGGGACATGTTTAAACTACAAGCAAAAAGCCAATGCCAAATGGATGGATTTTAATTAATGATATAAAAAGTTTAATATAAAATTAGAATATAAAAATGGTATTGTAAATAAAAAAAAACTGATAGATGATGTATGTGTACTTGGGGCTACCCTTATGGTATCGCTTATATGTTTAGACTATCTGTCCTGAAAAAAAATATATATATATATGGTGTTATTACCCATGGTTTATGTGATTATTTAAAAAGTACCCTTGTGTGTCCTTGACTCCCCCTTGCCGGTTGTTTGGAGACATGCAAATGGTGGACCGGAATAGAATTGGAATCGAATTATTCCTCCAAATATGCTAGTAATCATAATTCAAACATAATGTGTCAGTAATTATGATGTATGAACTGGATGTTATTTTCATTATGTTCATGTGGGGATTTGACCCCATGATCATATAGGCCTTGCTTTAAAAGCAGCAGTGATAAGTGGCCTGTGCTATACAGAGGCGATGGACCTCACTGTACTTGTTTGCACATATGCGATCAGAGAGAGTACAGAAGTCTGGCAATGAGAATAACAATGTGGGGTAAACGATAATGTGTGTTTAGCCCAGTCTTAGTGAAAGGTTAAAAGTATAAAAGTATCCTGTTATGTCTTGCCTCCCCCTTGTTGGTAGTTGTTAGGGAATGTTGGTCGGTGTCTGGAATTGGATTTGGGGTACAAACAAAAACAATACCCAAAATAATTCCTTTTAATAATGTTAGTTTCAAAATAATAGTAATCAAAATGATCTCTAATTGAGAAGTGTGGGTAACTCGAATTCTTATGTGTGTTTTTCTAGTATTTCATTGGGATTTGGTCCCCACATCATATTGGCCCTCACTCAAACATTGTGGATAATTTAACTGTGCTACGCAGATCACATATAGATTTCATATACACTCTTTGGTGCATATGTGAACATAGAGACATAAACTAGAGAATTCAAAATACTACAATTGTGTACTGTTAAGCGAATGTAAGTGAATCATTCAATTGCGAATTGACTTGGTTCCAAATCGGGAGGGGGTTGGGAGAAAGAAGAGAAGGAAGGAAGAAGAAGAGAAACGGATAGTGTGTTTAAATATACAATTTTCCTTCAAAGAAAACTGCCCCGATGTGTTCGATGTCAAGTTTAAGTCCTTGGGGTGGCTAAGCGTCTTTTATTTTATAAATCCATAGTGTCTCCTTTCTTGCTAGTTTTGTAAGTCTTAGCTCCCCCTCTCAAGGGGGGAAATCTTGTTTCTATTGCTCTATATGTCTGCCCTAGGCTCCCCTGTGCTGTAGTGAAAAATGTTTGACACGCTGTGGGTCATAACCTGTCAGTCTGATGTTACAAAATATTCCAATATACGACACCCTCAGTGTCGTTTGTTACGGCCTACCATACTGTAGTCCACATGGGCAGCTTAGTATAGACGCACACTTATTCACTCTTGCAATTGATAAAGTGCTGGTTTTAAATTGTCCCTGTTCATGTGATGAAAGTCTATTTTGGCGTTTGACCCTTGTTTGCAAGCTTTGCAAGTACGCACTTATAACCTTTGGCTGTTGATAGCCACTTCTCGTCCCTTTTGGGATTATCATTTCTAAATAGGCTGGGTGCTAATTTATATTCTGTTATATTTATCTGCTTTTTTAAAGATGACGCCTGGTCTTTCGGGAGGTATTTTCTAAGGGTGTCAAAAAAAACCCAAATCAATCTCCTTGTAGAAGGTGTCAGTGTTTATTAAGAATTTGTTTAATTTTTGCCTGAATCCTGCTGTATTGAGTTAAAAATGCGACGTTAAAATTTTTTCTGTCGGTTTGTTTTTTTGTGTTGTTTTTTATGATATCTCGTCGTTGTGGAGACCTGTCTCTTAATGGATTCATCTAGTGAGTTTTTGTTGAATCCTTTGTTAATAAAAACCGATTTTTAATATGTCTGCTTGTTCTTTAAAATGTTTCTACCGTCGCTGCAATTCCGCCTGATACGGCGAATTTGGGCCTGGGGCCTAATGTTAGATAGCCCACTTTTTGTGGTGCAGCTTTTCTCAGTAGGTAGTTTTTTGCAGTCTACTTTCTTGAAAATGTTTTGTTTTGATAGAACTGTTCTCGACATAGATTGTTTAGATCTAAAAAAATCTACAGAGATGGGGTTTTTGCAGGCCGTGAATGTTAAGATTGAGTTCGTTGTCATTGAATATATTCTCAGAACGTTAGATCCTCCTCGCTAACCTTTCCAGATGACGAAGATATCATCTATATATCTCCGCCAAGCGCCAATCTGGCGCTAAATTCATGTATGGGACCAGTTTTGTCCTGTTCACAGGCCGTCCATAAAAAGATTGGCGTAGCTTGGTGCAATTCGTGCCATTGCGGTGCCGCATTTTTGTAGGTATTACTTCCCAATCAAAGTTAAAAGGTAGGTTTTAAAAATAAAGTTAATACTCCTCTATAATAAAAGATTTCGTGCTATAAGAACGTTGGGTCATGTTAATGTCCATCAATGGCTGAATACCATCCTCGTGGTTAATGGCTGTGATAGGATGTTACCTCAATGTGCGAGTATAAAATCTGGGCTCCATGCTGTTTTTTCTATCAGATTGATAGTTTTGGTGGTGTCCTCTGAGGTATGACTTCTCCCCACGCGTAAGGTTTGTAGGGCAATGTCTTATATTCTGAAGTCGTGAGGTGATAGAGCATACCACCCATAACCGAAATGATCGGTCTTCCTGGTGTTCTATCAGAACTTTAAATGTATTTGGGAGGAATAGAAAATCGGCATCACAGGATTTGCCCATTCCGCCAGGATTCAGGCAAAATACAACAAATTCTTAATAAACAACTGGCAGACCTTCTACAAGGAGAAATGGAACCCCCTAGAAACTAACCGGGTCCCAGAAAGACCCGGTCAATCTTAAAAAAAGCAGATAATATAAGAATAATTAGCGACCCAGCCGTATCCTTAGCAACTGATAACTCCAAAAGGGACGTAGAATTGGCTTATCAACAGCCAAAGGTTTTTAATAATTGCAGTACTTGCACAGCTTGCAAACAAGGGGCAACGACAAAAAATAGCTTTTTCACTCACATAGTAACAGGCGCAACATTTAAAAAAAACCAAGCACTTTATCATTGCAATGAGTGACTGACGTGGTCTCATCTACCTACGCTGCCCCTGTGGACTACAGTATGTCGGCCGCACCAGCCGACCACTGAGTGGTTTCGTAGCCAAAAAATGAACTCTTTTACGCATCTTTTTAACATCCGACGACAGTTTATGACCACCGCGTGTCAAAAAAACATTTTTCACCACTACAGCATCAGGGGGAGCCCTCAGGCCTGACAAATTATAGACCATAAACAGATCCCCCCCCCTTTGGAGATGGGGAATAGACTTACAAAACTATAAGAAAGGAAGAACACTATGGATTTATATAAACTAAAGACTCTAAGCCATCCCCCAGGACTTAACATTGACATCGACATCGGTGCTTTTTCTTGAATGAAACATGTTATTTTAACACACTAAGCACGTTTCCTCTTCTCTCTCTCCCTTCTTCTCTTCTTTTCTTCCCAATCCCCCTCCGAATATTGGACCCAGTACTTCGCAATTGAATGATTCACGTACTTCGCTTCAACCGTCAACAATTGTATTATTTTGAATTCCTCTATGTTTTATGTTCTCTATGTTCACATATGCACCAACGAGTCTACATATGACATTCTATCTGCCTCTGCGTAGCACAGTACCTTCTCACACACTGCTTTTGAGTGAGTGCCAATATGATTGTGGGGACAAATCCCCATGAAATACTAGCAACCACACTAAAGAATTCGGTACCCACAATTCTCAAATTTATTGAGCATCATTTTGAATTACTATTCTTTTGAACTCACATTATAAAAGGAATTTTTTTTTTTTTTTTTTTTTTTTTTTTTTTTTAACCCCAAATCCCCATTCCAGACACCAGCCAACATTCCCTGTAAAACTAAACCTCCACCAGGGGGAGGCAAGACATAGACAAGGATACTTTTAATACTTTATAAAACTTCACCTAAGACTGTAACACAAACACACCATACTCTTTACCCACATTTGTTATTCTCAATTGCAGAATTTCTGTACTCTCTCTGATCGCATATGTGCAAACAAGTCATGAGGTCCCATCTGCCTCTGTTAGCACAGTCCACTTATCACTCTGTCGTTTTAAGCAAGGCCTAATATGATCATAGGGTCAAATCCCCAATGAACCCTACTAAAATAATCCAATTTCCATACATCATTCAATTACTGACCATTATGTTGGAATTACTGAACTATCATATTTGTTAGGATAATTCTACTTATTCCAATTCTAATTCCGTCACCATTGACATCTCCAAACTAACCGCAAGGGGGAGTCAAGACACACAGCAGGGTACTTGTTTAACATATTCACCTAAACTGGGTAACCAACACCATATATATATATATTTTTTTTCCATGGACAGATAGTCTAAATATAAGCGATAACCATAGGTAGCCCCAATTACACTCATTTTTGCATCTATACAATTTTTTATTTACAATACATTTTTATATTCTAATATTTATTATTTTAAATTTTTTAGATTTACTTAAAATCCATCCATCTGAGCTTGGCTTTTTTGCTTTTTAGTTTAAATGTCCCCACATCAAAGAAGTTCTACGTGCAGGGCCACTTTTAGGTATGAAATTAATTTGCTGGAAGGAATTCTCTTAGAAAAGGTTTACTACTTCACAATGCATTGTGCTGCACCTGCTAACCAAAGTTTACGAGATTTTTTTAAAATTTCTGTAGATTGCACAAATTAAACCTAATTGCTACAACACACCTCGAGCGAGGAATGTCTCATATAACTGATAGTATCATGTGTGCATGATTATCTCGTGTATAACATTGTCACTACTTGTAACATATTTTATGTATGTATTATAGAGTTTAGCATTATTGGTCTTTCTATTATTGGGCATTATCTAACACCCACCCTCATAAGGTCGTTTCTGGCTACTTTTTTATTTAAATCATTGGCACCAATACCAATTGTTTAATGACCATTTTCCAATCATCAATTAGGTATTTGCCTACAAAGAGGGAAGTCCAGGGCATCTACCGGCATGATCCCTGACGAAGCATTATTTCGAAGCTAGTTGTTCCCATGCCTAGCCCATTTGATTGAAGTACCCCCAGCCAGCCTCGACAATCAATCCGTGAGACCTCCTCTCAACTACCGGCCCGCACCTCCCGAGCCGTCGGACGCGTACCATGGGAGCTGTACTGGGAGAGGAATAAATCACCGGACGATCAGGCTGATGCCTGGGCTGTTTTAAAGCTTGTACCGCATGGCATTTGTTATTTGGACTTTTGTTTTCTGTATCTATAAATTTTATTTTGCTCCCGTCACCGAGTTCGGCCCTTTCTTCTATTGGGGCCCCCGGGAGCAGAAGCACCCCGTACTGCCTCCACCCAGGAGGGTGATAAAGCTATTGTTTTTAGCCGCATTCCGTGAAGGAAAGACTGCACATTAAAACTCTGCTAACCAGCCCCCTTATCCCCTTTTTACCCTCAAAACCTCAGACCAACAACAGGCTATTAAACACACCCTGGTGTAGTCATCCACATATAGCACATATTCTGCTTCCGTTCACAAAAATAAAAAAACACACAATTCCATTTAAATTTTATTTAAGGATTTTATTTAAGGTTTTTTTCTAATCATTTTTAATATTTCTAACATTTATATATTTTTACTTTTTTAATTACCAAGGTTCTTTAATTCCAAATATTTTTAAAAGCTTTTTAAAACTATATTTTTCATTACATTTTTAATTCCAAGTTTCTTTTGGCTGTATTGTCCCGTTCGATTACTAAAACACTAATAACCCAGTGTTCCATATCTCCCTATCATCTTATCTCTACGTTCGAGCAAATCCGTGCGCTGACCAAACCCCCTCCACCTCCATTCACTTTAATACCCTATGGGTTTTCATGCTGAGCACCACATTACCATTCGCTGTCGAAAGGGGGTCGGGAGATGGGGGGAAAGTGGAACAATTGCCGGGCTCCTGAAACTTGCTTAGAAATGCCACACACATAAAGCCGAGACGTGTGTGACTTTGGGGCCTGAAATATGACTCCCGCCACTCAATCACCGAAAGAGAACAATGGGGGGGAGGAGGCGGAGGCTCGGAATCCGCAACTGCTCTTCAGAGACTCCCAAGGATCCAACGGGCCCATCACATAGGCGGAGGTTTTTGAGACTGGGAATCGTGGGGGATTGAGGCGGTGGGGGCTGGGGGGGGGGGGGGGGGGGGGCGTGGCTGTGTGGAATGCCAGGGATGGCAGGTGGAGTGTGACCTGAGGTGGGGGTTGGGAATGGAGATGGAGTGAAGAGGGATAGCGGAAAACCCCGCTAATGCAGGGAGGGGAAAGGAGGTTGGATCCCGATGTGGAGAAAATCATAGCAGGGGTGCATAGCCACTTGGGATTAGGGGGCCGAAACTCTCAGTACAAACACATCGGACAGCCCCTGCCCTTATTGGAATAATTGATCACACAGAAACAAAAAACAGCCTCTGTGATAGAGTTAATATCAAGGTCTAATAAACCAGCTGGAGGGTCCCATTGATCCAACTAAACTAACCAGAACCTCTTAGTTGGGGGGTGGGACGGGGTGTAAGGGGGTTGATAGATGTCAGGGGACGCTTGACGTGAAAATAAATCTCCATGAACAATAATCCCTGAAGAAAGAAGTTAGAGAGCCAATGAGATAGTAACTACAACCAATTGGGGACGGGGAGAAACGCTGACAGCCCCAAAATATAGGATAAGATCATTCTCAGTTGGGCTAATAAAGGTAATAAAATAAAATGTTTCCTCACACACTTCCAGGTGGTAGGCGGAGGCCGTAGCCCATTCAAATTAGGTGCTAAGGTACTACAAGTACTCAAACTAGACCGGAATAAATGACAAACAAGGCAATTCATTCTCCAAAGGAGCGTTCGAAATAACTAATGGAGGGAAAGGGCGTGGCCGCGCGCTCTCTGGAAAAGAGCATGTCTTTTAAAATGGAAAGTGATGTGATGTTGATGTTTATTGTTTTCCAAGTTAATGTTCTAGTTTAACAAGGTGATTCAATGTCCCCAAGATCCAAAAGCAATCGTCAAGGCTCAATCAACGCACAAGACATGCCACAGCACTGGCAGGGGAAACAGGAGTGAAACAATAAACTGAGGTAAAGCTGCCACAAAAGCAAGTACAATAAACCACAATGCCATTAAAAAATGGATCCGGTTGGGGGGACGGGAGCCACCGTGCAAGGTGGTGAAAGTAGATAGAAAGACAGATGTGGTAGATATTAGTTCTACTCCAGGAAACAGGAGCCTCCGCTTAACATCTGGAAGTTTAATTGTGCTCTGACGGTGTGGTCCTCCATAGCGATTGGTAAGTCAGTGTGGATTCCTCCCCATCCCCTACTAAAAGAAAGGCAGAGGAGCCATCCTGGATCCAATAGAAACCCACCCCTGCAGGTTTTTATAATACTAATAATAATAACTAAATAGCATGTTGGTTGTATAGTTCTGCTAGTTATATGTAGCGCTATTAACAGAGACATGTATTTGCAGGTGCAGGTCCCTTCCAGGCGCCTCGGTGGAGCTTACATCTAATGTTTTTGTGGCCTGAGGCACAGGGGAGATAAATGACTATGCCCCAAGGTCCAAGGAGCCGACCCCGGGAATTGAGAACAGGCTTGGCAAACTCTCGGAGTGCCATCAGTGTCTTCTTACTTCTCACTAAGCCACTCCCTCATGCCTACCATCTTTTTATCCTCAGAAACAGTTACAGGACCGGAAGACAAGGGCTAATAAAAAAATCTAGATTTTGTGTGGGGAGAGAAAATATATTCTGGGAAGACATCAACATATGGTCCCTTATGACGTACAACCCCAAACTTCAAAGACCTTACCCAAGAAGCTGCTTGGGGAGGACGGGGGTGTGGGGGTGGGAACAAAATGGCCACATAATAATTGTAGGGGGATGATTGAACGCTATCCCCCCCCCAGACCACATACTGGACCGATTGGGCTCAGAAGGGCGCCCCATAAACAATACTCAAACCAAAAATATGTCATATCATGAAAGGTTCACTAACCTCAATAGGTGAGACCTGGCAAACTTTTACCCCAACGGATAAGAGTACAACATTCTACCTCAGGCTACGACTCTCTCTCAAGCCAGATATTTTACTTACACCAATGAACAGGATGCTAAGCAAAATCTCTAAAACTGAATGGGAAAATCATCATCTCAGACTCATGCGGCGCAGTGTAATTTGGCGATAGAACTGGTGGGTATACACACTCAAAGCAGCCCAAATAGTTGGAGATTCCTCTTCCCGAATTTACCTAGCCAAAATGTTAAATTCCAAAAAGAATACCTATACACAGCGTGGAAGGAATCTGAGTAGACAAGAAGCCCATAAAGACAGAACCACGCCCCTCTTCTTGGAAACATCTAAGTAAAGCGGACATGAGGGGCCAATCATCCTCTCATATGTTTGGCAGACCCAAGAGGGAAGCTATTGTGGTTACTAAAACAAAAGCAAGTAAAGAACTAAGGGCGAGGCTTATAAAATACTAAAAATGAACGACTCCCTAACAAATTAGAGAGGACTGCCGACAAAACAGAGTGAAAAAAAGCGGGGCCGGCGATCTTAAATGGTTAGCAACCAAGACAAAAGGAATAATCTATCAGCTAAGAAATCCCGTTTTCTTTAAACATGGAAACCAATCGGTGGCCGGCGACAGTCGGAAATCTTTATGAGAGGATTTAAGGAACCTGCATGGGTGGGGGGGGGGGGGGGATTGTAAGCCGACCAGCAGCCCGGCCCCCAGTCAAATTAAATATCCCCCCCCCTCTATAGGGGGATTAGTCCTTTGTAAAAATTGATAAGTAATACAAAATCTTGCACCATGTAACTCTCCCTCCTAACTCCCTACTCCTCCCCAACCCTCCACTGCACTCTCCCACTGGACTCTCGTGTGGGGGGGTTCTCCCCAAGGTGGCAGCTGTGTCAGAGAACCAGAAGTGATACTCTCATCATATCTGACACCATGTACTATCCCCCAACTCCTCCTACCTACTACTGACCGCCCCCAGTGAAGCTGGGTCAGAGAGACGGCAGATGTGATAACATCTCATTAAAATCTGTTGCCCCCATGTAAACTCCCCCCAACTCCTCCTACTACTGACTCTCCCAAGTGTCAGCTGGGGCAGAGACCAAATGTGATACATCTCTTATAATCTGTGCTCATGTAACTCCCCCCAACATCCTCCCTACGGACCTCTCCCTCCTCCCCAAGGTCAAGCTGGGGCAGACACGCCGAATGTGATACATCTCATTATAATCTGTGCATCATGTCACCTCCCGGGGTCCCCACATGTAACTCCACTCCCCCTAAAAGAATAACTCCCCCCCACCTCTCCTCCTACTTACTCTCCTCTCCCCAAGGTGCATGCTGGGGCAGAGCACTCAGAATGTTGATACTCTCATTCTAATCTGTGCACCATTAACTCCCCCCAACTTCCCCCTCCTACTCACTCTCCCCCAAGGTGCAGAGGCTGGGACAGGACGCGAATGTGATACACTCATACACAAGTATAATCTGTGCAATCATGTAACTCTCATGGAACTTCCCAACTCCTCCCCCCAACACTCCTCCTACTGACCTCTCCCCAAGTGCAGGCTGGGACAAGAGACCGCGAAATGGTATACCTCTCATTATATCTGTCATCATGTAACTCCCCCCAATACTCCTCCTACTATGACCTCTTCTCCCCAAGTGCACGCAGGGGCCACCAGAATGTGATACATCTCATTAAATCTGTGCATCATTGTAACTCCCCCCAACTCCTCCTACTGACTTCTTCTCTCCCCAAGGTGCATGCTGGAACGACACAGAATGTGATACAAATCTCATTATAATATTGCCCCTATTCACTGATCCTCTCCCTGCCTCCCCAACACCTCCTACTCTCTGCCACCCAAGGTGGCAGGCTTGGGACAAGTTGATGCAAATGTGATACATCGTCAGCATTATAATCTGGCACCATGTAACTCGCCCTCCCCAACTCCTCCTACTGACTCTCCCCATAGGTGCAATGGCTGGGGCAAGACGTCAGAAAAAAAAAAGAACGCTATACATTCTCATTAATATCTGTGGCAAACCATGTACGCCTCCCCACAGTCCTCCTACTGACTCCTCCCAAGGTGCAAGCCTGGTGGCAGAGCCAAGAATGTGAACATCTCATTATAATCGTTTTGCACCATGTACTCCCCCAACTCACTCCTCCTACTACTTACTGGACCGCTCCCCAAGGTTGGAAGCTGGGGCAGAGAGATGCAGAATGTGATACATCTCCTAATCTGTGTGCCCCATGTAACTCCCCCCAACTCCTCCCTACTTGACTCGCCCTAAGGTAAAAGCTTGTGGCAGAGACGACAGAATGTGGATACATCTCAGTATATCTGTGCACCATGTAACTCCTCCCCCAACTCCTCCTACTGACTCTCCCCCAAGGTGGGCAACTGGGGAAGAGAAGCAGACTGTGATACATCTCTCATTATAAATCTGTGCACCATGTACTAACTCTCCTATAGGGTATACTCCATAGAACTCTGCATCCATTCTCCTATAGAGTATACCCCTAGGACTCTGCATCAATTCTCCTATAGAGTATATTCCATAGGACTCTGCATCCATTCTCCTATAGGGTATACCCCTAGGACTCTGCATCAATTCTCCTATAGAGTATACCCCTAGGACTGCTGCTAACTGGAATCTTTCTTCTCCAGCAGCTGTCTGAGGGTGGTATCTGGGTAGTGTATGCCCAGCCCCTGTCCTCTGAGTAGCTTGTCCATGATTGGTTAGTATATGATACTCATGATCCTTACTGCATTAACTATTGAGCTGATTGACAATGGTCAGACGGAGACCATATACAGTATAATATATGATATGCTAAATGTAATTGGACTATTAAGTTCGCTGATTACATATCTCACAGGGAAATACTTTCAAAGCAGCAAAATGGGAAAAATCGTATGTTAAAATTTTTTTTTTAATTTGGTTACATATCATATATACTTTAGTACAGAAAATAGAATATCTTGCAGGGGTTTATACAATAAAACATCAGGTTAGTACATTGATATAATCTGTTGATATAACACATGGAGAAAATTATAATATTCTGAGATTTGCAATACGACCTATTTTCTTATTTTTGGGAACTGTGCCATTTTAACTGGGCAAATAGTAACTTTGGGTTTGTTTGAACTCGCTGTGCATTTCTATCTATAATTTATTTTCTGTCTACTAATTCTTATTTGGTGTTTAGTCCAAGGACTGATGTTGACTCCTGATCATTCTATAGCTTTTTCCTCAGTTAAGTGAACCCGATTCTCTAGTTGCCTTTGGATCTGGCTTAGTGCATAGCTGAGCTTTTCTTGGCCTTCCCTTCGGAGCCGGTCTATGAACCAGCTCCACTGGATTAGACAATTTTCCTTTAGAAAATCTAATGTGTTTTGGTCTGCTACTTTCTCTATGGCGACTCGTTTGTAAAGTAGAGATCTAAGTAATTCCACATTGGGCGAGTCTGAGGCGAGCCATTTGATAATTATTGCCTTTTTGCTGCTAGTAAAATTAATTATCTTGGTCTAATTGCTTTTCTATTTTGTTTGATTTTTAGTATCCATGTGTGACGATGCTCATCTTCAATCAGGAAGCGAACCCGCAGGGCAGAGGTAGAGATGCCAATAAACCGACCAGAGCCCAGGGACAGAGTCATATTAGAGTATCTGTGGTCGGTAAGCAGGCAGGGGTCAGGGCAGGAGGAAGGCAGCAAGGTCGGGGTCACGGTCCGGGGTAAGAAACAGGGATTCCAAATGAACAGGCTAGCCTCTGGAACAGGGAAGCCACAGGGACAGGCTAGCCTCTGGAACAAGGAAATCACAGGGACAGGCTAGCCACAGCAACAGGGAAGGCTGTCACGATGTCATCAACTTTTATCAACACATTTATATTTCTGGGTACTTGATTGAACAGAACAAGTTGCAAAATAAATTGTTATTTATTTCCTTAATAGACAAACACACGACATTTGAAGAATACACTTAAATCTACACTCACTGGGACGAGGAAACGAAATAAATTGTCCTTGGAACGAAAGAAATGGTCCTTTGCTTGCCAGTGCAAGAAATGCAGCCTTGGTTTTAAAAGTCCTGTGGTTATGTGGTTGTTAACCCCTTCACTCCTGGACTGGTTGCTGTTGTACTGGAACAAAGTCTTGCATCTTTACATCATGGATTAAAATTCAGGAATCACACTGGGAATAATTGGGAAGCCACATTTATAGACTGCCCAAAGCTATCTTTAACATGTGGATCCAATCCCCTCGTGGGAACAAAAAAAACCCACGAATAGCCAAGTTACCCACAGTTCCTAAGACCGGTCAAAAGGGCTGTCCGGTGGGCAGGGCGCATGGGTCAGGTTGACGCCCATGCCACTTAGCATACCTGGGCTACACCCATAACTTGGGGCCACTAAGTCTGATTTTTGACTTAAAGGTGTCACTAGTCTGACATCTGCTGTGCATCAGTATGCCAGTATTGTATACATGTGGAAAGTGGCTGAGGCGCTCAAATGCAGGTGCAATGAATAAAATAAGCCAAACCACTAAACCAGGGTTGCAGTATTGTATACATTATGGGCCTCTGGGTCTTGTCATAATTGACACTCTTTTAGACAGGGGGACTCTAAATCTGTGGGAGCCTTTTGAGGCTCCATCATAAAAATAATTACAACCCTTTGAGGCTTGGTCATAAAAATACCGAAGCTCATTCACCCATATCACAGCTGGAGGTCCAAGTAATTCCTGCTTTGACTTACAAAAAAAAATACATCCTGCCTTACATTTAAGATCTGCTATCATGTGTTGGTTAGAGGGTATGGCAAGCAATGCATCTTGTCTTTTACCCTCACAGACAGGGAATGGCCTGCACATGGGGAATAAAAATGGCGGGGACAGGGCAACAACAGTAATGCATGGCAAATCAGGTATTAACCCTTTCCTCCCTGTCACACCTCCCCCACTCAAGATACAGGGACTGCCCTGACCACCCCGTCCGGTGGCTGGGCTGACCTGCCAGCTCTTGAAGTTAGTAAGTCCTGAGGGCTGTCCTGGCGGGAAAGGCCATCAGCATTACCATGCTCACTTCCCTTCCTATGCTGTATGGTGAAGTTTCACTCCTGTAAGGCAAGACTCCAGCGCAAAAGTTTAGCATTTTCCCCCGACACCCTCTGTAACCAACTCAAAGGATTGTGGTCAGTTATTACTGTGAAATGTCTGCCATACAAATAAGGCTGTAACTTCTTTAGAGCTCACACTATAGCCAGACACTCCTTCTCAATGGTGGCATATGCCACCTCTCTGGGCAGCAGTTTGTGGCTTAGATATACTACAGGGTGCTCATCGCCCTCCTCCGCCACTTGGCTGAGTACAGCACCAATGCCAAAGTCTGAGGCATCAGTCTGCACCAGGAACTTTTTTTCATAGTCTGGAGCAGCAAGTATAGGAGCGTTGGCTAGTGCAGTCTTTAATGCCTGAAACGAGACCTCACAGGCAGGAGACCAGAGTACCAGCACAGACTGTCGCTTCTGGGTCAAGTCAGTCAGGGGTTTGGCAATGACGCTATACCGAGGGACAAACTTTCTGTAGTAGCCTGCGGTGCCTAGGAAAGCCATGACTTGCTTCTTGGTTTTGGGAACGGGCCACTGCACTATAGCTTCCACCTTAGCTGGTTCTGGCTTAAGATGCCCGCCACCCACTCTGTGCCCTAGGTACAATACCTCTGCCATCACTACTAAGCACTTGGTGGGTTTCAACGTGAATCCTGGCTAGCACCGCAGCTACATGCACTAAGTGTGAGTCCCACAAATTACTAAAGACAGCAATGTCGTCCAGGTATGCACTTGCAAGCCCTTGCAAACCCTTGCATACCCTCCAGCAAGCGATTGACCAGGCGTTGAAAGGTAGCCGGTGCATTTTTCATCCCGAATGGCATCACTAGAAATTCATAGAGGCCACTTTGGGTAATAAATGCAGACTTCTCTCTAGCCTCCTGGGTCAAAGGGATCTGCCAGTACCCTTTACTGAGATCCATAGTCGTCAGATACCTTGCCCCCGCGAGTTCATCTAACAACTCATCCATGCGGGGCATGGGGTAGGCATCTGACACCGTGCCCACATTGAGCTGCCGGTAGTCCACACAGAACCGGGTGGTTCCGTCCTTCTTAGGCACTAGGACTACCGGACAAGCCCAAGGGCTCTGGGACGGTACAATTACCCCTAGGGCCAGCATCTCTTCTACCTCCCTCTCTATACTGCCCTTCACCTCTGCTGACACTCTATAAGCGTGCTTATGTAGAGGTCTCAGATCCCCTGTCAACACTGAGTGTTCTGCAATGTGTGTCTTCCCTGGCTTGTCTGAAAACAGAGCCCTATACTTCTCTAGCATAGCCCTGGCTTCTGCTCTCTGCCTGACACTCAGCTGAGCCCCTATCTCAACCTGCTCTATGGTACCTCCCTGCCTAGCCTCCCCCAGGAGATCAGGCAGAGCATTGCTCGCCGGATCCCCCATCGGTGGGCTGCAAATGGCCAGCACCGATGCCACACTCGGCGCTATGTACTCCTTCAGCGTGTTGATGTGATAAGTCTTATTTCTCCCTGTCTCAGCATCTACCTGTACAACATAGTTGCACTCGTTCATCTTTCGCAGTACCGGATACAGTCCCGACCAGGCAGCCATTAATTTGTTCTCCCGAATGGGCTTGAGAACAAGTACCTGCTGTCCTGGGATGAACTCTCTGCTACGGGCATTCTGATCATACCAAGTCTTCTGCTTGGTCTGAGCAGCCCTAAGGTTGTCCTGTGCCAACCCCATGAGCATCTCTAACAGGTCTCTGAGATCTATCACATACTGAAGCACAGAAGCATCAGTAGTGGTAGTCTCCCCTTCCCATCCCTCACGGAATAGGTCCCAGAGGTCCACGTACCTTGCGACCATATAGCAGCTCAAAGGAAGAGAAGGCTGTGGATTCTTGTGGTACCTCTCGGTATGCAATCAGCAAATGCTGCAGGTGAATCTCCCAGTCTTTTCCCTCTGCCTCTATAAATGTTCGCAGCATCTGCTTCAGGGTACCATTGAACCTCTCACATAGTCCGTTGGTTTGGGGGTGGTAAGGGGTCGTGCGCTGGTGCTTCACCCCGCACGCCTCCCAGAGACACTGGAGCAATTCACTCATGAACTGCGACCCCTGATCAGTTAGGATCTCACTAGGGAAACCTACCCTAGAAAAAATGGCTAACAGAGCTTTAGCTACTGCCCTAGCATCAATACTGGCAAGCGCTACCGCCTCAGGGTACGGGGTGGCAAAATCCACCCCGTGAGAATGTAGCGCTTTCCTGACCAACTGGGAACCATGAGGGGTCCCACGAGGTCCATAGTTACCCGCTGAAAGGGTTCCCCTATTACCGGTAACGGGTTCAGGGGTGCCTTCACACGGTCACCCGCCTTACCTACTCGCTGGCAGGCATCACAGGATCGGCAGAACTCTGCCGCTTCACTGGATGCCACCGGCCAGTAGTAACGCTGCAACAGCCGGGCTCGCGTCCTAGCGACCCCCTGATGCCCCGCTAGTGAAATGGAGTGGGCTACCCGCAACAACTGCTGCCTATATTCCCGGGGTACCACTAGCTGTCTCTTCCCCGTCCATATGGAAAATAGCTGAAGCGCTCAAATGCAGGTATATCTCAAAATGATAATAAGCCAGACCACTGTACCAGGGTACTAACAATTGATATAGTACCTATTGTGTCATATAATGGGTACTATCCTCCTGAAGACAGGTGGTGTGTGGTGCAACCCACTCACCATATGACTCATTGGCAGGTTCCCCTGAAAAATATGCAAATACTCACATCCTGGTAGGGCAGGCAGGCAGGCTGTGCAGCTACTCAATGCAATACAGGGAAAAAGGAGACCAAAAAGCTTGAAAAAGAACGCTGCGACGTTCGAAATGCATTGGATGGGTCTTTTGCCACATTAAAGTGCCCTTTTAATCATTTTTTGTCTTGGGTTCTTCCTGCTCCGTTTGTGCTGGTGCGCTTTTTGGTCTCCCTTTTCCTTGTCTTCCCCGTCCATACCTCATCTAACCCGGTGGTCCCTTGCTCTCTGTATAGGAGCCCGCGGTGCCACAAGAAGTAATCAGACCCCTTGCTTGGCTTAGACTCGGACGCCCGCAGTCTCATGCCCTCCAAGCTGGGATCAGATCGCACTGCATCCCTAAACTGGGCACCTAACTCTGGCCACCCCCCAGTCACATCTGAGTCAGGGGGACAGGGAACAAGTACAGGGAAAAGTAAGTCAGTGTCAGAAAGCGATTGAGTCTGGCTTACCTGTCTGGTCTCTGCAGAGACTACTGGAACTGTAGGTCCCAAATGCAGGGGGACAGGGGCTGGTTCTGCTGCGATCCTTGCTGACTGGCTCCTGGTGATCGCTGCAACAGGTGCCAGCTCAGTGGTAAAAACACAGGTAACGTGTCCTAGGTCGTTACCCAGCAAAACCTCAGCATCTAACCCAGGCAAAACCCCCACCTCCCTCATGCCACGTCCGGCACCCCAGTCCAAAAAGACCCGCTCAACCTGGAGTGACCGCGGTCCTCCGTCTGGCATGGTCACTTGCATCCCGGTGCCCGGGAGCAAATCCTCTGGCCGCACCATATCAAGGCGAACCAGAGTCACGGTGGCACCAGAGTCTAGCAAGCTGTCCGCCTGCCGGTCTCCGATGGTCACCTTCCGCAGATGCTTCTGCCGGACATCGTTGGGCTGCATCCCGACTGGAGCAACCTGATGTCCCCCGCTCTCCACTGCTGGTCCTGAGGTGGCAAGTGCAGTCTCTCCGCTGGGCATCCCTCTGTGGGCTGGTTCCACGACTGTGCTTGGCTCCTCTGTGTGTGCCAGTCGCACATGGGTGACCGGCCTCGCAGCTGGTGAGCGTTGCCCCTGATGGGGTCCCTTGGACCGGTCCCGGTCCGGACAGTCTGGCCTGAGATGCCCGACCTTGTTGCAAGTGTAACACCGCCTCTCATGCATGAACTCTGCAGCCTTGGGTGCGGTGTTTGCTGCCGCAGGCTGGTGTGTCCACGGAGGGGTAGTCTTAGCGCCCTGGGCCGCACGGCCGCTCCTTTGGGTGCTACAGGGTCCTTCATTGCAACTCGGCTGGCCACATACTCATCTGCCATTCTCGCTGCATCCTCATAGGTCTGAGGTTTATGGTCATAGACCCATCCCCTCACATCTGTGGGAAGCTGCTGCAGCAGCTGCTCTTGAAAGAATAAGTCCAGCAGGGTATGGAATGTTGTAACCCCATTCCCCTCCACCCACTGAGTCCCGTGCAAAGCCATCCTACTAGCATAGGTGCTGTGTGACTCTCCGGGGAGTACTACCCCCGTCCGGAACTTGCCCCTGTAAGATTCTGGGGTCAGGGCATACTGGGTTAGCAGCTTGCTTTTCACATGACCATAGTCATCGGCATCCACGCGTGGAATACCCATCACAGTCCGTTTGGCTTTGCCAGATAACAGTGGTCGCAGTCTGACCACCCAGTCCCTTCTTGGAATTCGGAACCGGGAACACTGCGTCTCGAAGTCATTCAGGAACGCATCGAGGTCATCTGTGCCATCCACGAACTTGCTGAAGCTGTGATGATCCGCCCGGGAAAGACCTTGTTCCCCGTTTGCAAGGTAGGAGTTGTGGGTTCTTCCGAGCACTGCTGTCAGGAGCCGTATCCGCTCCGCAGTGCTAACACCCGTTCCCCATGTAGCCAGAAGTGTAGTGAGCCCAGGGACGGCACGCTCGGCAGCCGCAGCTGCTACCTTGTCCGCAACCCGTGGCGCCAAGCCACCCATGACCGGGGGGTCACTAGCACTCTCCTCATGTCCTTGCAGCCCCGGAGTTGGAGGGACCTCCTGCACTCCGGGCTGAATAGCGTCAGCCAACACAGCAGCTACGGGGACTTGCCCCTCTGGTAGGACCCTGCGGTCCTCATGATGCTCCAAATCCTCCTCCAGTTGTGCCTTCGACCGCCCATCTGTCGGTAAGCCATACCCCGCACATCTCTCCACGACTTTCTCTCTGGTCCATGACCTGAACCTTCCTGAGCGATCGCTCATGGTGCCTTCGGCGTATGGGTGAAGGGAACAGTGAAGTCTCTCGTGCTCTTTAGAAGTGTGTGTCAGTTGCTACTTGTCTGAGGAGCTTGCAAGCTACAAGGTCCTCACTATATTACAGAGTCCGCAGGAAACTGCAAAATAGGTTCAATCAGTATCCCACCGCTGCCACCAGTTTTTTAAAAGCTTGTCACGATGACATCAACTTTTATCAACACATTTATATTTCTGGGTACTTGATTGAACAGAACAAGTTGCAAAATAAATTGTTATTTATTTCCTTTATAGACAAACACACAACATCTGCAGAACACACTTAAAACCACCCTCACTGGGATCAGGAAACGAAATAAATTGTCCTTGGAACGAAAGAAATGGTCCTTTGCTTGCCAGTGCAAGAAATGCAGCCTTGGTTTTAAAAGTCCTGTGGTTATGTGGTTGTTAACCCCTTCACTCCTGGACTGGTTGCTGTTGTACTGGAACAAAATCTTGCATCTTTACATCATGGATTAAAATTCAGGAATCACACTTGGAATAATTGGGAAGCCACATTTATAGACTGCCCAAAGATATCTTTAACATGTGGATCCAATCCCCTCGTGGGAACAAAAAAAACGACGAATAGCCAAGTGACCCACAGTTCATAAGACCGGTCAAAAGGGCTGTCCGGTGGGCAGGGCGCATGGGTCAGGTTGACGCCCAGGCCACTTAGCATACCTGGGCTACACCCATAACTTGGGGCCACTAAGTCTGATTTTTCACTTAAAGGTGTCACTAGCCTGACATCTGCTGTGCATCAGTATGCCAGTATTGTATACATTATGGGCCTCTGGGTCTTGTCATAATTGACACTCTTTTAGACAGGGGGACTCTAAATCTGTGGGAGCCTTTTGAGGCTCCATCATAAAAATAATTACAGCCCTTTGAGGCTTGGTCATAAAAATACCGAAGCTCATTCACCCATATCACAGCTGGAGGTCCAAGTCATTCCAGCTTTGACTTACAAAAAAAATACATCCTGCCTTACATTTAAGATCTGCTATCATGTGTTGGTTAGAGGCTATCGCAAGCAATGCATCTTGTCTTTTACCCTCGCAGACAGGGAATGGCCTGCACATGGGGAATAAAAATGGCAGGGACAGGGCAACAACAGTAATGCATGGCAAATCAGGTATTAACCCTTTCCTCCCCGTCACAAAGGCTCACGCCAACATTCTAGCCTCAGGAACAGGGAAGGCTCACAAACAAGGAAAGCTCAGGAACGGGAACCCAAGATGGCCAGGAACACAGGGAAACGTATACAATGCTCAGGCTGGGGCTGGAGGCACTGGCTGCTTTTTCAGCCCTTGAACAGGTGCAGCCGATAACAAAGTTCAGGAGGAGGCTTGCCAGCAAGCAAGATGCCCACAGCAGCCAGGTAAGGGCAGGTTCCAGCCAAAGCCTGGACTGGAACCCTTACATCATGGTTCTGTGTAAGCAAACAACATTGGAATTGATGTTTCTCCCAGGACAATTAAGTTACTTTTGCTATGTACTCTAGAACCCGATTCCAAAAATGAAATATTCTGTCACAGGACCGGAGGCAATGTTCACTGCCTTAATTTTGCCACATTTTGGGCACTTGTTTGTGTCTGTTTCATAGTTACATAGTTACATAGAAGATGAGGTTGAAAAAAGACGTACGTCCCTCAAATTCAACCAATGCTAAATTTAGACAACAGATACTTTATCCTATATCTATACTTCCTTATTGATCCAGAGGAAGGCAAACAAAAAAACCCTGTGACATATCATCCAATGATATCTCATAAGGGGAAATAAATTCCTTCCTGACTCCTTGAATTGGCAATCGGATTACTCCCTGGATCAACATCCTTCCCATGTATACTTATTTGGTATATCCCTGTATACCTTTCCTTTCTATAAAGATGACCAACCTTTTTTTGAACAAATTTATTGTATCTGCCATCACAGTCTCCATGGGTAATGAACCCCACACTGTAACTGCCCTTACTGTAAAGAACCCTTTCCTTTGTTGCTGGTGAAATCTTCTTTCCTCCAACCTTAAGGGATGGCCCCGAGTCCTTTGTACTGCCCGTGGGATGAATAGTTATTTTGAAAGCTCCTTGTACTGTCCCCGAATATATTTGTATATAGTTATCACATCCCCTCTGAGACGCCTCTTTTGTAATGTAAATAAATCTAATTTAGCTAGCCTCTCCTCATAAGATAGATTGTCCATCCCCTTTATTCATTTGGTGGCTCTTCTCTGCACTCTCTAGTTCCAGAATGTCTTTTCTAAGGAGTGGTGCCCAAAATTGTACTCCATACTCAAGGTGTGGTCTTACTAATGCTTTGTAAAGGGGTATAATTATGTTTACTTCCCTTCCATCCATTGCCCGTTTAATGCAAGATAATATCTTGTTTGCCTTTGCAGCTACTGCATGACTTTGGGCACAATTGCTAAGCCTGCTGTCTAAAAGCACTCCTAAATCCTTCTCCATCAAGGATTCCCCCAATATATCTCCATTTTATGTGTAAGTCGCCAGTTTATTCTTGCTTCCCAAATGCATAACCTTACATTTATCTATATTAAACCTAATCTGCCATTTACCTGCCCATGTTTCCAGTCTCTCCAAGTCCTTCGAGAGAGAAATTACATCTTGCTCTGATTCTATTACCTTACACAATTTAGTATCAACAGCAAAGATGGAGACATTGCTCTCGATGCCAACCTCAAGGTCATTAATAAACAAGTTAAAAAGCAGGGATCCCAGTACCGATCCTTGAGGTACTCCACTGACGACCCTAGCCCAACCTGAAAAAGTTCCATTTATGACAACCCTCTGTTGTCTATCCTTCAACCAGTTTTCAATCCAGGTGCATACATTACTGAGTCCAATTTGCTTTATTTTGTACACCAACCTCTTGTGTGGAACTGTATCAAAATCTTTTGCAAAATCTAAGAAGTGACCACATCAACTGCATTACCCAAACAAATAAGGTTAGTTTGGCATGATCTATCCTTCATAAATCCATCTGACTATTACTAATAATTTTGTTATCCATTAGGTATTCCTGAATATTATCCCGTATTAAACCTTCAAGTAGTTTCCCACTATTGAAGTCAGGCTTACAGGTCTGTAATTCCCTGGTTGTGATCTAGCTCCCTTTTTAAATATAGGCACCACATCTGCTTTACGCCAATCTTGTGGTACCGAGCCTGTGGAAATGGAGTCCTTGAATATTAAATGTAATGGTTTGGCTATTACTGAGCTTAGCTCCTTGAACTCTTGGATGTATGCCATCGGGGCCAGGTGCCTTATTTACTTAAATTTTTTTCAAGTCGCTTATGAACTTCTTCCTCAGTTAACCAATTGGTCATTAATATGGAGGTTGTGGCTTCCTCCTGCGGCACTACTATTGAACTTGATTCTTCCCTGGTAAACACAGAGGCAAAGAATTTGTTTAATACCTCAGCTTTTTCCTTATCTCCAATAATCTGCCTACCCATCTCACACTGAAAGGATCCTATATTTTCTTTTCTCATGTTTTTGTTATTAAGGTACTTAAAGAACATTTTAGGGTTGATTTTACTTTCTATTGCAATCCTTTTTTCATTATCCATTTTTGCTAATTTAATTGCCCTTTTGCAATTTTTGTTACATTCCTTATAATTCTGATACGGTGTCTCCGTCCCTTCTGACTTAAAGAATCTAAACGCCTTCCTCTTCTTGTCCATTTCCTCCCCTACCTGTTTACTGTATTTAGCCACATTGGTTTTGACTTATTTCTTTTATACTTATTACCCAAGGGTATACACTGATGAGTGTGCTTTCAACGTTCTTTATTTGTCTATTGAAAGGGATGTAAGCTCTGTGGATAATTTTAAATTGCATCTCCATCCAGTTATGTGAGGTTATTAATTTACACGTTCTCACATAGCCCATCACTAATTCTTCCAAAGTTGAAACTTCCTCGAAATCTTGTTGCCAAGATCTCAGGTTTCTGTTATTGTTTTTTTTCTTCTTTCATTTCTTGATCTCTGATCAGCTTATATATCTCTGTAGGGGGTACAGTATCTAGTTGTTTTGTCCTGAGTTAAATAGTTGTCATTGTGTAGTATATATTTGTCGTGATCTTGTACTTTTCTGCTGTAATCTATTATTTGTATGTGTGGAAAAAACGTGTTTTTCTGGGAGATCGTATTTCTCAGACAATTCCTTTTGTTGTTGTTGTTGATGATGATATGTGATCTTGGCATTTTATACCTTTTCTCTTCTTCCTTTCCGTTCTCCAGGTCATTGTAATGAATATAGCAATCTTGCACACAAAATCATTTTAATGACGCGTCCCCTGCCAAAAAAGGACAGTAGAAATGACATCCAAGATCTTAGTTCCTCTAGGATTTTTTAAATTATATGGTTATTATTATTGTGATATAATCTAGACGGGTCTGCCTCTAGGTTTATTCCCAGGTATCTGACACGGGAACACAGTACTGCAGCACGCAGCGTGGGGTGCGGGACACAGTACTGCAGCACGCAGCGTGGGGCGGGGGAACACAGTACTGCAGCACGCAGCGTGGGGCGGGGGAACACAGTACTGCAGCACGCAGCGTGGGGTGCGGGGCACACAGTACTGCAGCACGCAGCGTGGGGTGTGGGAACACAGTACTGCAGCACGCAGCGTGGGGCGGGGGAACACAGTACTGCAGCACGCAGCGTGGGGTGCGGGACACACAGT